>CATIWO010513319.1:0-77119 GCA_949673435.1 Macaranga tanarius
ATAACCGAACCGACTGACTCCTATAAATATTTATTATAAAAATATTAAATAAAATATATTAATTAGAAAAAATTATATTTAAATATTAAAATTATAAATAAAAATATTTTTTTAGTTATATAATTAAAAAAGAAGCTTCAAAAAATTATAAAATATGAAATAAAAAATAAAATTTTATTTAAAAAATAAATCGGTTAACCGACCGAACCAAGTCGATTCAGTTCATTTTGATTTTTTCTGATTCGGTTCGGTTTCGGTCAGAAGTATCCCTAAGTCGGTTTTGATGGTTCTTTGACCGAACTAACCGAAACCGACCGATGCACACCCTTAGTGTCGGGCATTGGCAATGGCAATGCTATTGGTTTTTTTTTTTTTTTTCTTTCCTTTCTTTAACAAAATTGGAGTGGCTACAGATTTTAGAAGACGACAGGAGATTTCCATGACTTCATATATTACTTATTAGGAATGGCAAAAACTGAGATTTATTTAGTGTATATTATTTATATAGTATATAGTACATTCCAAAATATATATTGAATATTTAGTTATTACTAATTATTATAAAGTACAATTTTTAAAATATTGAATTAGTATTAAGTATGAAAATGTTTAATTTTTAGATTAACTTTGTACATTTATTTTAAATATGTATTATTTTTCTATATATACATATTATTCATAATCATTGTTGCCCTTTGACCCTTAAACTGTGAGATTTTTGAGCATGACATGTGTTTTAAGGTTCACTAATCTTTAAACTCTAACTTTTAAAACAAAGGATTGCTAGTAGAATAAAAAACTGAAATCTACAAGGTTCCTAATTTAGTTATAAATGAAATAGCTACATTTTTGTTTTTTGACCAGAGAAATAGCTACATTTAGATGATTGATAATGCCTAGATAGAATTAAATGCTAGAGAATTTAAACAAATCTAATGTAAAAGTCAATTAACTGAAAAGGACTCATTGTAAAAACTAAAGAATTTGGTTTATATTCAAAAAAAAAATGTAAATAAGCAATTCTGAATGAAAAAAAAAAAGAACAAAAGGGAATTAAAAATGAAACTAGAAGATGAAATTGAATTGTTGATTGGAACTTTTTGTTTTCTGTGTTTTGGGTTGGAGTTTTTTTTTTTTTCTCAAAGATATCTACTTCATAAATAAGAAAGATTACACATGAATAAGTTCCTCCAACTAATATATTTAGATATTTGGATCGGAGCAAAAGAAGTGTTGCAAAGGTTACAACCTGAGCCTGATTTTGATGAATAACAAAAATAATAAAAATAATATTGTTATTAATGTGCTTAATTCGAGATATATGACAGCAAGCAAATTGGTGATAAAATGATAAATGTATGTATGAAAGCAAATTGTCAAGTGTGAATGCAATTTTCAAGGTGCAAAAGTTCATAGAGCCCAAATGCAAGATGCTGAAGGGTATTTCAGTAATTGAAGAAATTAGCTTTATGTGTGAAAAATACTTGAGAGCAAATATGTACCATTCATTTCACAAATCTGATGATTTTCAAGCTCTGTACTTTATTTCCATTTTTGGCTAAAAAGATAAAGAAACATTTTCTGCAGATAAGCTAATTCCGTACATCAGCAAAGCAAATAACTTTGTAATATCTGTCTTACTGTCTCTTATCTTTTCTGTAGACAAAACCGCACAACACATACTTTTGCATTACACTCACTCTTACACAAGCCATGTACAACATTTTTGGCAGAATAGCACAAATTGTCTTTATTTATTTAATCAAAATAATTTTATGATTGGTTCAAATGGTATCTCTTTCCAGCTCATGCCCCTAGTATAAATAGTTCAACTTGTTTTCATTAAAGGGTAGAGAGCATTACATTGAAAAATCGAAGCATTGCACTTCATACATTGTTCATTTGCTCTCTCAAGTATTTATAAATTTGTAACTTTTTGAGTGAAATTTGAGAGAAAAATATTGAAAATCTTTTGTAATCAAGTGAGGAAGGTCTTCAAGCACCTATTGATAAGCTTGTGGTGTAAGTTTCCTGGTTAATCTGCAAAATCAGTAGTGAGGAGCAGCTTCTGATTCTGTTCGAAAACCAGAGGGGTGCAGTTTTTCCAAAGCTGTTTGAAAACCAAATAGAGAGTAGTTTCTGAATCTATTTAAAAATCAGTATATGGGGTTAGTTCTAGCAACAAGGTAATTGTAGATAGGTATTTTTCCTCAAGCAAAAAAAATAAGAGAACAACCTATTCAAATAAAGAATCAATATCATGAGTAATTCTTAACTTGAGGAACCATCCTACTCTCCCCTTAATACAAAGTTTAAAAACTAAAAATCAAAATAATAACTCATAACCAAGAATATAACAATTACCAAGTGAAGAGCAAACTCCCTCGTTGAATTCATGAAACAACATGATTAACAACTAAGAAAAGTGAAAGTAGGTATGAAACACTAATACTCACGTAATTCTTTCATTAATAATACTTAAAAGGCACATAACTCAATCCTTACACTTTTCCTATTGTAGTATCCCCCACCTTTTCATACTAGTCAATGTGGATACCTCAATAAAGTCTTTTGGATACTCATGCCCTTTATAGAGTATTGGAGTACATGTACGAGTACGTTTTATGCTCCATCTCGCTTAAGGAACTTATTCTTTTATTTTATTTTATTTCAAACATAGTGCCAATGCATACATGAACCACATGAAACCTTTAAACTTCTACAAACATCTTTCTCAACTATCAAGTACACTATTTCAATAACTCAATAAAGGAGTAGGCATTAAGTTCATTAAAATTGAAAAATTCTTAATCACAAGTTATTCATCTAACTTAATAATCTAAACCAAGCATTAAAAGGAGATTAACCACTTACTCAAGAAGAACACACCTAATGATACTAACTCTTAGCATAAATAAGCTTAAAAACTCAAGTGAAAGGTCTCTTATTCATGCAACAATAAACTAAAATGAAAAACACAAAATTAAAAATAAAAACAGAAAAGTAAAAAGGAAAGAAAATTCCCCTAGTCAGATGCATTCAAAGATGAAGTCTCTAGAACGATGATCTCAACGGAAGGCTCCGTTGATGCCTTAGTTCCTTTGCTTTGAGAGATCAATTGCTTCAGCTCCTTTACTTCAGCTATCAAATTTTCTATCCTTGCGTCTCTTAGGGTTTCATTAACTTCAAACTTGGTGATCACTTCCATCATCATGGTACCCAGACTTTGATCAGTTCGATTCACCATATCCTCTATCTTCTTCTCGACTCCTTCAATGCTGTCCTCAAATCTTTTCCTTTTTGTTGCTTTATTCTTTTTCTTTATTTTGGCTTTACCATCCTTCTTATTCACCCTTGCATTCTCGTGAGCTACTTGAGGTTTGACATCTTCTTCTTCCTCTTCATTAACTTCATCAAAATTTTCTATCATCTTAGGTAGAGGAACATCTCCATGTCTCAAGGCGGTTTGACGTAGTTGATAGCATCTTCTATTATCCGCCTCATCTAGCCTTCCAAAATCTATAATCACCTCAGCTCTGACCATAAAATCCTCATCAAAGATTTGACATTCCAATAGTGCAAGAATGGTGAGCTTCCTTGATATAAAGTGTATGGCCAAGCGCGTTATAATATGGCCCATAGACATCAGTGCTTTTCGTCCTTGCACAATACGCTACATAGAACGAAACATAAGATATATACTATTCACCCTACGGTTATTAGCCATGTACCACATCAAGAATAATTCGTCAGGCATAATCTTTGTACTCTCGTTCCTACCACAGATGGTGTGTACTATGAATTTATGCATTAACAAATATGAGTGATTATCAATTAGACCACTAATCATAGTATCTTCATAACTTATTCTATCCCCTTTAGTAATTTAAGCCCAAAATCCAATCATGTTAATTTCAGGGGGAGGGTGACAAATACCTCCTTTAGAAAAACTAAAAATTTTAGTCATGAGATCATAATTAAACTCATATTCTTTTCTAAATAATCTATACGAAAAAATTTTCAGTTCCTCATCTTTGATTTTCAAAGTGGTGTAGAATTCAATGGTCAATTCAAGAAACACATCATACTTTACTATTTTCTATTTAAACCAGCCTAGCCTTTTGCACAACACATTCACAAAATCATGCATTCCAATATCCTTAAAAAGTTAATCATTAAAATATTTAGGCATGCATACGTTTCTTTTGCTAAGAGAAGAGAATCTCTTACCTTTTTCATCTGAGAAAATAGGGAAGAAAGCATCATACTCCTCCTTGAGATCCATTGGCTTAGGTCTTATCTCCATTAGTGCCTTACTTTTTGCTTTGGACCTTCGGCTATTGCTAGACATGCTAATCGAGCTCATTAGGTAGCAGGAAAAAGAATTACAGAGAATATAGATGCAGAGAGAAAAAGTGTAGAGAATGTAGAAGTTCTGAGATTTAAAACAGTCCTCTGCCTATAAATAAAAGATCAAAATTTTAAGTTTACAAGGACTAAACAACCTAAGTTTACAAAGACTAAACAATCTATCTCCTAATCCTTTATTAAAAAGATGAATTTTATTGAAAATAAAAACTGCTTTCCTATTTGAATTAAAAGTCCTTAAGACATTAAAATAAATAAAATAACAAAATTTAACTTGAAAAATTTTATTTTTTCTCCCCCACACTTAAACCATGCAATGTTCTCAATACATAAACCAAAAAAATTCGAGTTAAGTGATCATCAGGTGGCACGACCGTGCTCGAAAGTGACACAGCCGTGCCTACTTTGGGCAATTTTTTTCTGAACCAGATGGTACGGCCGTGCTCAAAAATGGCACGGCCATGCCTGGTTTCAAATTTTAGAACCTGAGACATATTAAATCATGCACGGCTATTCCATAAAATGGCATGGTCGTGCCTGATTTCAAACATAGGCACAGTAAAGTTAAAATTTATGCATTTTAGATCTTTAAACTAACTACATTGCCTATATGTTGCACAATTTAAATGAAAGGTAAAGGAATTAACACAACCAAATCACATCATATAATATTAATCAACGAAAATGTAGAGTATAAATACTTTAAACAAAATAAAATACATGAACATTAACACAAAACATCAAACATAAAGCAAACACAATACTAAAACAAATACAACTACTAAAACAAACACAACATAATTATCTAATCACAACTTCTTGAATCTTCATTAATGTGGTTCTTGATTATAAGGAGGGAATGGAGGTGGAAAGAAATTTTGACTTTGAAAGTAGGCCATGAGATTTTGATTGAGCATGTTGACATTGTGTTGAACACCATGTAAGCTTGAATTCATCTCATGTCCCATAGAAGTGAGCTCTCCCACATTAGAGTCAATGACACCCACTTAAAGCTCTAAAGTATTAAAGCGACTCATCACTTATTGCAAATCACTTTTTTCCTCTTCTTCCTATTGCCTTGCTTGTTGATGTGGTTGATCCTCAATGAGTATAGGCACTCCATTGATTCCTATTTCAACCATACCTATAGCCTCCATCATATGAAGATCAATGAGAGAAGGATCCGGTAGCTTGTTGAAGGGCATATTATCAATATCAAAGCCTATATAATTTATAATGCTGAGCACCAAACCACCTATCTTAATTGCCCCTGCTCGTTTGGTTGCCACATCTTTGAATTTAGAGGCTATCACATGACATACATCTAATTTGAGATTGTTAACCATGCAATATAACACATTTAATTCCATAGTAGTGACTACGGAATCCCCCTCCTTCTTAGAAAATAAGGAATGTGACATAATCCTATGTAGGTATCTTAAAGCATGGGAATGAATTTTTGACTCTTTGGCCGACCTAGGTTGATAGAAGACATGTCTTTGACCAGTAATTTCACTCCAAAATTCATCTCTATTAAAATTGACATTGGCATCTTGATCTTTTGGGAAATGAAAAATATCATTGAGTTCAAAGAGATCAATGGTGTGATCTTAATTACCTAGTCTAAAGCTTAGCATGGCCTCATTCTCATCAAATTGGAAAGATGACAGAAATTCACATGTAGGCACAATATATGTGGGGTGTTTTATCATCATAAAAGCTTCTCAACCCAACCTAGAGACATACATATTCATATCATCTAATAAACCTGCTCTTTGAAGGGCTGACACACTCATGTATTTCATGGGTATGAATTTTCTAGCCATCAATTGATCAAACTTATTCCTTTGCCCCTCATGCCCAAATTGAATATTAGGGGGGAAAGGTCTTACCATTCTTTCCTCTTGTTGATTTGGATTACTTGAGCTTTCTCCATGTCTCCTTGGTCTTCTTTGTGCAACCGTCTTCCTTCTTGGATCCCTTTCCATGGTGTTGTTTGTAAATTTCGGATTTGGGAAGAAATTAGAGAAGAAAATGTAGAAAGTATGAGAGAATGTGAAGGGGAAGAAGTTATGCTTAAGAAATTTGAGAGGAAGATGAAAAGATGAGTTGAAAGTGTGTAGAGAAGAGAATGGAAGGGTGGTTTATATAGAGGGGATTATGGTTTTAAAAAGAGTGAATTGTAAATTGGGAAGAGGAGAAGGTTGTTGGAATTGATTAAAGAACTTGGGAAGTGCAAAAGATTTTGGGAATTTGAAAAGGTATTTGGGAATTTAAAAAAGAATTCAAAGTTAAGAAACCCTAAGTCTAGGAAGATGAGAAAGGTTTTGAAACTTGTGGGTAGTGGGAAAATATGGGGGTTTGTGAATTTAGATTTTGGCTAATTTGAAATTTGAAAGAAATGTACAATGTGAGTTGAACCTACAGGTGGCACGGCTGTGCTCAAAAGTGGAACGGTCGTGCTTGGTTCTAGCTTTTATTTACCGTCCCAATTTTAAGTAGGCACAGCCATGCTCGATTGTGGCACGGCCGTGCCTGGTTCCAATGCATTTTCTCACTTCTTTTTGTTAGACCATAATACATGGGTGCGCAACAAGGTGCGCAATATGTACATTCACATAAAACATATTAAAAATCACCCAAACTCACATATAATAATCAAATTTCATTCCCACATAAAAAATACTTACCTCTCATCCTTTAGCTTTCCTTCTATTGTAATTCCTGAATATTTTTCTATGCTTATTCTCTAAAAAATAAAGTTAAAGAATTTGTGATTAGAAATTGTAAAACTAAAAACTAAAAGAATTAATAAGAAAAATAAAAAATAAAAACTTGGTTGAGCCCCCAAGAACCGCTCTTTTAGGTTTATGAGCTTAAACTATCATGATCTTCAGAGTGTTGAATCGGCCAAAAAGGCCAATTGGCGAGAATTCTCCCATATGCCTCCATTGTAGATTTTCAATCTTTACCCATTGACTTTGAACTTCTCTCCTCTAGTGTTGAAAACTTCCACAGCTCCATAAGGGTAGACATGGCTCACTACAAATGGTCCCGACCATCTACCCTTGAGCTTCCTTGGAAACAATCTGAGTCTGAAGTTGAATAGCAACACTTGGTCTTTTTCTTGAAAACTCTTTATTTTTACCTTAGCATCATGCCACTTCTTTGTACATTCCTTATAAATCCTAGAATTTTTATATGCCATTTCTCTTAACTCCTCCAATTCACTTAGCTGTAAAAGTCTCTTTTCAGCTGCTTTCTTGTAGTCATAATTCAAAGCCTTGATTGTCCAGTAAGCCTTATGTTCAATCTCTATAGGAAGATGACATGTATTTCTATAGACCAACCTATATGGAGACATTCCAATAGGTGTCTTATAAGCTGTTCGATATGCCCACAAAGTATCATCCAACTTCCTTACCCATTCCTTTTGTGACTTGCTCACTGTTCTTTTGAGAATTCTCTTCAATTCTCTGTTGCTTACTTCTACTTATCCATTTATTTTAGGATGGTATGGAGTAGCTATCTTGTGTTTAACCCCATATTGAGCTAGCAATGCTTCCATATTTCTATTACAGAAGTATGTTCCTCCATCACTTATGATAGCTCTAGGCATCCCAAACCTAGCAAATAGTCTTTGAAAAAATTTATAAACTACTCTTACATCATTTACTGCATATGCTTGAGCTTCCACCCATTTGGATACATAATCCACACAAACAAGTATGTCCTTATTTCCATCTGAAATAGAAAATGGCCCTATGAAATTTATGCCTCATACATCAAATATTTCTACCTCAAGAATTCCCGATTGGAGCATTTCATCCTTTTTGGAAATGTTGCCACTCCTTTGACATGCATCACAACTGAGTACAAGCTTTCTAGCATCATGAAAGAGTATAGGCCAAAAGAATCCTGCTTCAAGAACCTTTGTAGCAGTTCTTTATGGACCAAAATGACCACTATTGATCATTCCATGATAATGTTGCATAATTGAACCAGTTTCTTCTTCTCTTACATATCTTCTTATCATTCCATCACTGCATAGCTTCCAGAGGCATGGTTTATCCCACAAATAGTACTTGGAGTCATAAATAAGCTTATTTCTCTGTTGACTATTAAATTCTTCTAGGAGCTTCCCACTCGAGATGAAATTTGCTATGTCAGCGAACCATAGAGCATTTAGACTTCAGATTGCTAACAACATCTCATTTGGAAATAGCTCTTGGATTGGTACTTCCTCCTCATCTCCATTTTGTTCCAGCTTTAATCTTGAGAGATGATCAGCTACTACATTCTCTGATCCCTTATTATCTTTAATTTTAATGTCAAACTCTTGTAACAGTAGCACCCATCGTATGAGCCTTGAATTTAAGTCCTTCTTATTCAAGAGGTATTTCAATGCTGCATGACCTGTATACATAACAACTTTAGAACTAAGTAAGTAAGATCAAAATTTATTAAAAGTAAAATTACTGCTAACATCTCTTTCTCGGTTATGGCATAGTTGAGTTGTGCATCATTCAAGGTTCAACTTACATAGTAGATGACATGAAGTTTATTCTCCTTCCTTTGGCCAAGTACAGCTCCTATTGCATGATCACTTACATCGCACATCAATTCGAATGGAAGATTCCAATCAGGTGATACAACTATAAGGGCTGAAATCAATGCTTCTTTCAACCTATCAAAAGCCAATTTACAATCATTAGTAAAGTCAAAAGGAGAATCTTTCTCAAGTAATTTACAAAAAGGTTTAGAAATTTTTTAAAAATTCTGGATAAACCGCCGATAGAATTCTACATAGCCTAGGAAACTTCAAATTCCTTCGACATTTGTTGGGTATTGAAGCTTTTCAATAGTCTCCACTTTTGCTTTGTCCACTTCTATACCTTGTACTAAAAGTTTATGTCCAAGGATGATTCCTTCCTTTACCATAAAATGACACTTCTTCCAATTTAGTACCAAATTGGTTTCTTCACACCTTGTAAGAACTTGTTCCAAATTCTCCAGACATCCTTCAAATGAGCTCCCATAGACTGAGAAGTCATCCATGAACACATATATAATTTCTTCCACTAAGTCTGAGAATATGGCCATCATACATCTTTGAAAGGTTACCGAAGTATTACACAATCCAAACGGCATTCTTCTATAAGTAAATGTGCCATAGGGACATGTAAATGTTATTTTCTCTTAATCTTCTAGAGCAATTATTATCTAATTGTAGTCCGAATAACCATCTAAGAAACAGTAGAAGGCATGTCCTGCTATCCTCTCCAACATCTGATCAATAAATGGTAGTGAAAAGTGAACCTTCCTAGTAGCTGAATTCAGCTTCCTGTAATCAATGCACACTCTCTATCCAGTCACTACTCTTGTAGAGATCTGTTTACCTTCTTCATTTTCTACCATAGTCATTTCTCATTTCTTTGGGACATACTAGATAGGACTTACCCATAAACTATCTGAGATTGGGTAAATAATTTCAGCATCTAATAGTTTAACCACCTCTTTCTTCTCTACTTCTTGCATGTTTGGATTTAGCCTCCTTTGCCTTTCAATGGTTGGCTTGAATCCATCTTCTATTAGAATTTTGTGCATGCAATAAGATGAACTTATCCCTTTTATATCCAAAATTTGCCAACCAATTGCTCTTATTCTCTTTTTAAGCATCCTCACAAGCAATTCCTCTTGGTCTTGGGTAAGTTTAGAAGATATAATCATAGGTAAAGTTTGGTCCTCTCCAAGAAAAGTATACCTCAAATATTGAGGTAAGGGTTTCAAATCTACATTCGGTGGTTTTATGGTTGAAGGTGGTATAAGTTCAGTGTCTGGCAATTAAATTTGGGAAAAAGAAGTTTGGTGTTCAAGGTAATCTTCATCTTGGGGGGTTTGTACCTGTATACACTTCTCAATATACTCCAATTCATCACACTTTGCCAACCTCCTTCATTGGACTTCAATTACATATTCATCCAAAATATCAACTCTAAAGCATAAATCACTTTCAGCAGAGTGTTTCATACCTTAATAGATATTGAACTTACAACTTTTCTTACCTACTCTTAAAGTCAGTGTTCCATTATAAACGTCAATGATTTCCTTGGCAATATAAAGGAAAGGCATACCGAGGATTAATGGAACGTCTTCATCTTCCTCAAAGTCAAGAACGACAAAGTCCACTGGAAAAATGAATTTTTCAGCCCTTACTAGCACATTTTCCACTATATCTTCTGGTTTAATTACTGTCCTATCTGCCAGTTGTAGACGAATATTTACTGATCTTGCTTCTCCAAGTCCTAATTTTCTATAAATAGACAAAGGCATAAGATTAATAAAAGCATATGAATCACTTGAAATGACAAATTCCCAACAGAACATGGAATAGTAAGATTCCCTGGTTGCTTCCTTTTTAAATAAAGTTTGTTTGAGATGATTGCACTGCACTCCTTTGTAAGTGTGACTGTCTCGAATTCCTACAACTTCTTCTTGTAGAAAATTAACTCGTTCAAGAATTTTACATATTTTGGCATATGAGCTAAACATTCCACCAAAAGTATGTTGATATAGAGTGTCTTGAATCTTTCCAAAAAATTTGCAAACTACTGGTCATGCTCATTTTTCTTCAACCTTTGCGGGTATGGTACTAGAGGTTCATAAGGTTAAATTGGTGGTGGCTTCGGCTTAGCTTTGTTCTCCTCCTTCACTTCTGTTTCTTTTGATGTCTCAACCCTTTCATCATCTTGTTGTTTCTCTCCTTCATTCTTTTTTTCTTCATACTCCACTGTTGCCTTAGGGGTTTGTGTAATACCCGCACTAAAGATGCAATGTTCAAACATCGTACCTTGTATAGTTCGTGGGATGGAGATGTGAATTGTGTATAGAATAGAGTGTGAGTATGTTAGTGGAGAGGGGTGTAAATATCAAGGAAGTAATGAAGTGAGTTGAGGGTTGTTATGTAAAAATCCAATAAAGAGAAGGAGGTGTAAAGTGGAAAGTGGTAATTTTTCCAAAGTGATATATATATATATATATATATATATATATATATATATATATATATATATATTAGCTTATTATTAATAATAATAAGAGTTGATATTTATCTATAATTTAAGAGATAAGAAGCATTAATAAAGAAGGGTTGTAGAAGGGGCAATTGGCAATTGGCAATTGGTGATTGGTGGGTTTATTATATGAGTATGTGTGTATATATTAGAAGAGGGGTGTAGAGAATTAGAGAGAAAGAAGAAAAATAGGGAAAGTGAGAGTGTTCTTGATTTGCTTTGAGAGATTTGTTAATTCTCTACTCACCTAGTATCAAAATTGTGAAGCTTTAGAAGGTCTAAAAGTTATTGAAAACTTCAAATTGGTAAGCCTAGTATTTAATTTGGATTTTTGAATTAGAGTTATTGGTTGCATATTTCGGGTCTGTTTTTCATATTGCATCAGTCAATTTATTTTGATCATATCTGGAGTTCTACAACTCTGATTTGAATGAACTTTAGTGTTCTGAAAATTTAGAGTTTCTACTACAACTCTTATGTTTTGAGGAATCCCAAATTCTATCGTTTAGGGTAACTAATATACCTTGACATTTTGGTGCTCCTACATCACTCTGTTTTTACCCGAGTTTACTTAAAAATGCATAATTAATTCCATACACTTCTGATTTGAGAAATTCCAATTGTTAGGAGACTCATTGTTATTGCTCCATGAATATTTTCATAATTTTTGGATGTGTATATGAATTATTTGGAGACCTGGAACCTAGGGTATCAAGATACTTACAGTTGCATTTGAGTGAAAGAGTCTTTGTTGCTATATGTATTGATGAAGAAATTGTATGTAGGCTTAAATAAAGATATGGGAGCCCAATTTATAATGGAGCCTTGTGTTTAGAGAAGTAGAAGACTTGTTGTAAGTAATTATTAATATGATGAATATGTATGTTATTCCTCATGAATGAAAAATAACTTGAATGCTATAAATGACGAAGTGGTATGTGCATATGTATATAATGAGAATGCTAAATTGTGGATTGTGATGGAATATGAGCATATGAATGATAAGTACACATATGATGAGATGTTAAATGGTGATTGAGGAAGTGACTATGTTGCCATGTATATATATATATATAGGAATGTGACCTTGATAAGAAAATGTAAAGTGATATATATATATATATATATATATATAATGAGGATTTGAATGACATATATATGTATATAATGAAAATGGTGGAAAGTGATGTATGAATATGGAAATGTGAATTTGTAAATATTATGTGACTATTGAGTGATGTTGAGATATGATATAAAATACACGTGAATGGTGAAATATTGAATTGTGATTATGTATGACAATGAGAAGTGATTGAAATGTGAATTAAAAATGTGTATGTTGCTTAATTGATGAGTTATGATTGATTTGTGAAGATGTTAAATTGTGATTGAATGTGGCATGGATATTGGAAGTGAATTGGTTATGAATTAAAATGTGGTTGTTGAAACGTGAGTTGTATGTTGTGAATATTAGCACTTTGGGTGCAAGCCACTTGAGGTGGTATTGATTGTGAAAGCCACTTAAAGTGGTATGAATTGACATATTATTATGAATGATTAATGCACATGCATATTGAATGATGTGAGGAAATGTGAAGAAATATGTGTGGGTAGAGATTGAGCTCCACGACCTGAGATTGAAAGGGGTAGAGTCTCAGATGTGGCCATTCAAGTGATGATATATACATGCATGCATGTGTGAACTCTGTGATTGAAAGGGGTAGAGAATCTCAGGGCTGTGATTGAAAAGGGTAGAGAATCTCAGGGCTGAAATTGAAAGGGGTAGAGAATCTCAGGAATGGCCACAGATATATGAAAAAAAAAAAAAGAAAAAAAAGAGAAGCAAATGTGAAAAACGTGTGATGAGAACTCCGGCCGGAAAAACTAACAAGCATAATCATACATCTATTACATTATGCTATATATATATATATATATATATATATATATATATATATATATATATATACTGAATGAGGATTTGATATAAAATGTGGATGTATATTACTTGAAATAACGAGATGATTGTGGTTGTATGTTGACGTGTATTATACACCTCAATTTGTATGTGTTAGTAAATATATTAGTTGTTGTTGATATTATAGTAGTGTGAATTATTGAATAGTGTAAATTTGTATATTATAGGCTTATGATTAGTATATAATTGGTTTATAGTTGGTATATATTTGGTTTATATTTGGTATATACTTGGTATATGTTTGGTATATACTTGGTATATATATTTGGTATCTGTTTAGTATAAAGGCTATACATGATTATAATTTGTTGGAATTGGAAGCATGATTATATGTGTAACTTGAACAAGTAAAGACTTATTAAATAAATATATCACTTAATTAGTTATTGAGAAGTTATATATATATTGTTATATTAGTAATTGCTTATTGAGTCGCAAGCTCACCCCTTTGTAACTATTTTTCACGAGATAGTTAGTAAGAGCTTAGAGCTTGATTGGCTTGTGACTTCTGGAGACTAGAGGTGTACTTTGTGATATCATCCTTCATCCATTCATTAGCATGCATCTCATGTATTTTGTATTGATGTGTTGAGCATTAAGCTATATGTAATGATATATTGGGAATGCACTATGAGTGTGCATATGAGTTTGAGATGGTGAAGTTTATGTATAAGAATTGTGAAGTATATATATATATGGTTATGTAATGTAAATGTTGAAATTTCACTAGGTGATGTGCACCGGAACAATGTCTTGTGATGTCTATATATATATACATGAATTGAGAAATTCTTACAGATATTATAATTGTGTTAAATGTATGTATATTATTAGATAGAGTGGTTGGTGCATATATATGTGTATGATAAGCATGCACTATGTTGTGTATACATATAAGTATGGATTATGGAGTTGTGTATATGAAAGCGTTGATTATAAAGAGATTGAATATGTATTTTGACCTCTCAACCTACTTCAAGAGAATTTTTGTCAATCCATATAAATGAATTCAGCCTATGTGTCTTCATAAAGTTATAGTCCTCTGAGTTAGCTTTCCGTAGCTTTTTGAATCACTCAAATCCGAGTTCGGTAGAGGGAGTTATGGTCAAAAGAGTAGGACATGGTCATTCGGGTAGAGCCTCTACATGCCCATATGCATGCCCATGCAAAAAACACCAAACCAGGCATGCCCATGCACATGCCCATGCGTGCCAGAGGCGAGAAATTGAGCCTCAGACATGGCCATGCGCACGGCCATGTGCAGTTTAATAAATAGTTATGGTATTTTGACCATAACTTAAGCTACAGACCTCTAAATGAGGCGTGATTTAATGCTACAAAAACTTTAAATAGTCCTCTACAATTTTTATATTTTAAGAATTTCCAAAATCCTCATATAAAATAGTCAAAAATGGCCGGACGTTTTATTGCTCATACTGATTTACAATTAACCATGCATGACCTTTAAGTGTTCAAAACTTCATAACTAATTATGTACATTTCCAAATTGTGTGATTCAAATTGGAAATAAAACTAGACTTATAAATAAAAATTTTATACTCCATTATTTTTAAGCTACATTTGTATAAGTATGTATTTTATGGTTGGATTGATGTTGTTGTGCATTGCATATCTATGTGGTTTGTGTGATGAGTATGAAGGTGCATGTCATGTAGTTGTGTTCTTGAAAGAATTTTACTTTCTTTCTAATTGGAACACGTGTTGGACAAGTTTGATGCCATGTGTGGCGGGTTTTACAGTTTGAAGCTGTGTACCGCTTCACAAGGTGATAGCCTTTACTTGCTCTTTTAGATTCTTCTCCATATTGCTCGGTTTTGATTCCTTGTTGTTAAGGAATTTGCTAACTACCCCATTTGCACTTTTAGATTATGAATAGAAGAAGAGTGATTTTGGATCATTTACTCCATCTTCTTTTGAGCTTCTTCTTGCTAGCCCATCTTTGATGACATCACATCCATAAATTTTTCCATCTTATTCTCCATTAAAGTTCCAGAGGATGAACCCTTGTCTTATCGAAATTGAGGTTGAGGTTGTTGCACATTCTGACCTCCAAATCCCAGTGGTGCTTGTGGTCTCCACTGGTTGTTTCTTTGATTTTTCCTAGAGAGATTTGGATGATTCCTCCAACTTGGGTTGTAAGTGTTACCATAGACTTGGTTTTGAGGTCCTTTGAAATTGCCCACGTAGTTTACTCCCTCTGTAGTCATCCCTTGCATCATTTGACATTCTATGGTAGGATGACCTCCTTAACATAGTTCACATGAGGAAGACAATGTAGACACTGCATTGACATTCACCTTATCCATCTTTTTTGTCAGAGCATCAAGCTTTGCATTCAATATGGTTAAGCTATCCACTTCTATTACTCCAGCTTTCTTTGTAATGGTCCTCTCACTAAACCACAAACTTTGTGTATTCTACATTTCTTCAAAGAGATTCAAGGCATCTTCTGGTGTCTTTGACATAATAGTACCTCCAGCTGCTGCCTCAATATTGACTCTAACTGCATGATTGACTCCTTTGTAGAATGATTACACCAAGTCCCATGTAGGAATCAATTGAGGTGGACACTGCTTCTAAAGATCTTTGAATATTTTCCAACACTCGTAGAATGTTTGATCATCTCTTTGAAAGAAAGAGTTAATCTCATTTCTGATCCTCAACACCTTTGCAGGTGGTAAGTATTTGTTAAAGAAAGCTGTGTAGAGCTCTCGCCAAATATTAATGGAGTTAGGTGGTAAACTTATAAACCATCTTTTTGCTCTATCCATTAAAGAAAATGGAAAGAGAATCAATCAGATTGCATCAGGCTGTAATCCATTCATCTTGAATGTAGAACAATACTCCAAGAATCTAGACATATGACCAAATGGATCCTCATATGGTAGCCCATTGAATGGTGAGTTTTGGATCATTTGAATCATTGCCGGCTTGATTTTAAAGTTATTTGCTGCTACTGTCAGCCTTACAATTGGTGTTTGATCACCTTGCACATTAGGACTCACAAAATCTCGCATGGTTCTCTGACCATTCTGAGGGTTTTAAAGAACTTTTTGCCTCGGCGGGTCATTCTCTAAGTTCCTTACGTCCATTTTACTTGGTGAGTGCTTTGATATGACTGTTTATTTCTTCTTTTCACGAGTTGTCTTCTCTAACTCCGAATCAAGTAGTATTAACTCAAGTCTTTATTTACTTGCACTTTGTGTGATGTGCATCAAATAATAAAAATTCATGCAATACCACAATTAAAACCAAAATTAAAAATAACATCTAAATCAAACAACACAATTTTCTTGTAATATCAATTCCTTGCCAATTCTCGACAACGGCGCCAAAAACTTGATGTAGTGCAAAATCTACAAGCGTACAGAATCGCATCAAGTAGTAAATAAAGATATCATCCCACAGAGATTGTAGATTGAATATTGCAATACTCACAATGTTTGATTGTTTAGACAACGAAATAGAGTTTGGAATTTCAAAGAAATAAAATTAAATTAAGAAAGATAAAAACACAGATTCAACACAAAGTTTAAAAGCTAGGGTTCTTATTTTCAATTGGACCATTTCAAAGGATTGATTATACAACTAGGTTTATACTAATTCTAATTCATTTTGAAAGGATCTTAGAAACTATAGATTTTCCTCTCAGATAAACCTATAATTAATTAGAGATTAATTAATACTAAGTTTACCGGCTCTCACCAACCTAATGCCTTTTAATTCTAATTTTAAACACAATCTTTAATCAATACTAATCCATTTAACTATCTCTCAACTAGCTAAGCAATTAATAGGTCATTGCCTAATCCTATAGAACCTATCTCTCGATTAAGCCTATAGTGTCAATTCAATTCTAGGGTGATCAGCCCTAAAACAATATTAAGCATAACAACAACCAATGAATTAAATCTAGCAACCTAACATAATCACAATAAGCATATGGTTAATTCAGAATAAAAACTCTAAAAAGGATTTAGCTACTCATGTTAAAGAGAAAATAAAATAAATAAGAAATGAAAACCATTATGAACATAATAACTATTAAATAAAAGAGTGATACAAGAAAAATCCCTTTCAAATGATGTCAGGAAGCCTTGCTCTTCTAACTTCAAACCAAGTATCACTTTTACTACAAACTAAATTAATGAAAATGTATTCTGAATTAACTAAAAATAACAACAAGAATAAGTTCTAGAATAAGAACAAAAATAACCTAAAAATAGGAACAACCTTTAAATGAAAATGAAATGGTCCTATTATAGACTCAAAGACATAGTAAGAAAGGTAATCTAACCCCTTTCAAACTCTATCTAATTAAAAACTAAGAGATAAGTTCATTTCTATTTAAACTTCAGCTGAAAACTATTATCTCGTTGGCTACCACATCAGTCATGCATAGGTGCGCAAAAAAATGGCATGGCTGTGCAAGAAAGCACATGATGCTGAGCCTTGTGTTATGCATAGCTGTGCATAATTTTGGCATGGCTGTGCTACCCTGTAATATGTCATAATTAAGTTTCAGGTATGGCCATGCAATAATCAAGCACGTCCATGCTCAACTCCAATGTAGATAACTCCTTATATTGAGTTTTTAGCTCATCCAATCTTTAAGGATTGATCCAATCCTCATCCCAATGCATCTTACAAAACAAAATTCAAAAGAAATTATTTAAAAACAACTAAATCCTACTATTTTAGATAAAATAATAAAACTAATTAAATTAACTAAAAACTAACTAATAATACAACTACTAAGCCTAAGATGCAATAAAATGGAGTACTTAAAACAAGTATTTTTCACACTCATCAATAGGACTGTACTCCAAGGCTTGTCTTTTGCCCGTTAAAAGAGACCGAGATTGAGAGAAAATCTTGAGGAGTGCCTCAAGGAATGGATGTAGGCAGGTAGTAGAACCATGATAAAATCATTGTGTCTAATTTTTTCACTCTTTGCTCTTTATCCTTGGTTTCATGCATGCTTATAACTATTTCTGGTTCTGATTTCTATTGTTGATTCATTTTCAACTGAGTCTCTGCTTGAAAATTAGCTCCGATGCTTGTACTATTGTCCTTTATGCTTTTATTTTAATTCCTTATTCAAAAATCTTAAAATATTAGTTTTACTCAGGTAGTTGATCTATTCTGCTTTTTCAAAATTTAGCTCTGATGTCTTGCGTCTTTTATTTTAGTTATTTACTCTGATCTGATAGCTTTGATAAATAGCTTTCCAAAACTTCCGTTGTACTCGTTATTATCAAAGTTAGTTTTTAAATTTTTATATTATTTTGAGAAAAGAGCTCAATTCATCCCCCCTCTTGAGCAGCCTATCGGACCCAACACTTGGTATCAGAGCAGGTCTCTGAAATTGTTTCTAAAGTTAACACCTTTGAGAGATCCAAATGGCTGCTTGTAGTTCTAATGCTATTCATAGTGCATCAAGATTACCCGAGGGAAATTCCATCATTCGTCCTCCTCTTTTTGATGGCACAAATTATGTTTATTGGAAAAACATAATGAGAAATTTTATATAGGCTACTGATTTCAATTGCTAGAGAGTCATTGTTGCTGAACTGATAGTTCTAACTAAAACTCAAGCTGATGGAAGGAAAGTCACTATCCCAGAAGCTAATTACTCTGATAATGATTGGAAAAAGATCTAACTGAATGCAAAGGCACTCAGCATGCTTCATTGTGCATTGGATGTGAACGAGTACAACAGAATCTCAATTTGCACATCAACAAAGCAAGTATGGGACAAGCTGAAAGTTACTTATGAATGGACAAATCAAGTTAAGGAGTCAAAGATCAACTTACTACGGAGAGATTATGAGTTATTTTTGGTGAAACCATATGAGACTATTTCTTCAATGAATTCAAAATTCTCTAAAATAGTGAACTCACTCAAAAATCTTAGAAAGGAAGTCACTGAAGAAGAAATGGTGAAGAAAATCCTCAGATCTCTACTAAAAAGATGGGAGACTAAAATCACGGTTCTCTATAAAGCTAAAAATCTGAAGGAATATTCATATGATGAGCTTGTCAGCTCACTACTGACATATAAAATGATGATAAGAAGCAAAGAAAAAGAAAATAAGATAATCAGTGACAAAAAGAAGAGAAGTGATTTAGCCCTCAAAATCAGCTCAAGTAGTAAAAGTTCAACTAGCTCAGAAGATGAAGATGATCTTGCGCTATTCACAAGAAGATTTAAAATAATGTATCAGAAAGGTGGAATGAGCTACAAGAATAACATCAAGAAGATGTTCAGCCCTAAAGCCAATCCTCTACAGAAAAAGGAAAAGCAATAAGTGATCTATTTTGAATGCAACAAGCCTAGACACTATAAGACTGATTGCCCAAAGCTGAAAAAGAAGTCCAACAAAAGCAAAGCCAAGAAAGCTATGGTTGCTACATGGAGTGACAGTAAAAGCTTAAGCTCAGTAGAAGAAGAGAAGTCAAATGAAGTTGCAAACCTTTATCTGATGGCTTTTGAAAGTGAAGAATTGAGCCAAGTTAAAATGAAGGAATCAGGATCTGAAACTAATTTCTTAAAAGTGCTTACATAAGAGGTATAATATTTTTACTTTATTTCTAATGATGATTTAGGTAATGCATTTGATGAGCTATACATTGAATTTAAAAAACTTTCCAAGAAACATAAAAAGTTTAAGAAGGAACTCAAATCTGATAAGTCAAAAAATGAGAAACTTCTTAATGATAAAATTGAAACTATTTTCTCTAAAGCTTTACAAGCTGAATTTGATGATTTGAAAGAAAAAAAGAAACATGCATAAGATCTGTTTTCCCATGCATCTGAATGTTTAAATAATGCTACTTGTGAAATTAAATTTCTAAAAAATGAGCACGGTGTGATCACTGAAAGAAATACATTTATGGTGAGAACTAATGATGATTTACAAAAAAAAATTGGGACATTGACTAAAGATCTTGAAAGATTCACAAAGGAAAGGCAAAATCTTGATATTTTATTAGGAAACTAACAGTTTTCAAATGAAAAATCTAGATTAGGCTTTACTGGATTTATGAAAAATAGAAAATATGACTCTTACTTTGTTAAAGAGGTTTTTTCAAGTCACACACATCTCACATGCTTTTATTGCAATCATAAAGGACATGTATCAAGATTCTTTCCTTATAAGAAAGGCTTTTCTAAAGCTAAATTTGTCTGAGTACTAAAAGGTACTAAGCTATTTTCTGAGACTAACCTATCAGGACCTAAGATAGTTTGGGTACCTAAAACTAACTAATCCCTTACAAGTCTGCCTAAAGAGCAAGAGTGTTCAAGAAAAATGGTATATAGATAGTGCTTGCTCTAGGAATATGACAGGTGACAAGTCAAAGTTCACCTAACTGAAGCTGAAAAATAGGGAATCCTTCAGTTTTGGAGACAACAGCAAAGGAAAGATAGTTGGCATCGGAACAGTCAGAGCTAATCCTTCCATTAAAGATGTATCACTGGTTAAGGGTTTGAAGTTTAATTTGATCAGTATCACTCAGTTGTGTGATAATAATAGGAGAGTCATCTTTGAGCCTACTCACTGTAAAGTTCAAGATATATTTAATAATCAAACTCTGTTTATTGGTGATAGATTTGAAAATGTATACTTGGTTGATTTTAAAAATTTGCACTGTGCATCTGATTTATGTTTAGCATCTGTTGAGGAAGATATCTGGTTATGGCATAAAAGATTAGGTCATGCAAGTATAAATATGATTTATAAACTTTCCAAAAATGAGCTTGTAAAAGGTCTGCCGAAGCTGAAATTTGAAAAAGATAATGTTTATGGTGCTTGTCAATTAGGCAAACAAACAAGGTCTTCATTCAAATCTAAAGGCACGATCTCAACTAGCAAATCACTTGAACTATTGTATCTTGATTTGTTTGGTCCAGTCACGCCATCTAGTTTAAGAGGCAAGTCATATGTATTTGTTATAGTGGATAATTATACTAGATATACTTAGACCCTCTTCCTAGCTAAAAAGGATAAGGAATTTAAAAAATTTACTAGTCTTTATAGAAAGCTTCAAATTAGAAAGGATATAATATCATAAGTTTTCAAAGTGATCATAGTTGAGAGTTCAAAAATAAAGAGTTTGAAGAGCTATGTGATGAGTTTGAAATCAGACATAATTTTTCAGCTCCAAGAATTTCCCAACATAATAGAGTTATGGAAAGAAAGAACAGAACCTTACAAGAGATGGCTCGCACAATGGTTAGTGAAGCTAATCTGCCAAAGTATTTTTGGGCTAAAGCCATCAACACAACATATTACATCTTGAATAGAGCTTTGGTAAAATCCTCCTTGAAAAAGACACCCTATGAGATATGGAAAGGTAAAAAGCCTAACATAAACTATTTTAAAATGTTTAGTTATAAATGCTTTATTCACAATAACAAGAAAGATCAGCTAGCCAAATTTGATGTAAAATCAGATAAGAGAATTTTTTTAGGCTATTTTGATCATAGTAGAGCTTTCAGAGTTTTTAACAAAAGAACTCTTATTGTTGAAGAATCTATTTTTGTTGTCTTCAAGGAAACTAACCAAACTCTACAAAGTAGAGATATTGTAGATGATTTTCTTGTAGGTACCGAAAGCTACACACCTAAACCATCTAAAAAGATCAATGAACAAGCCCAAGAGAAAGAATCCATTTTAAAAAAGAATGATGAAGCTAATCTGGAAGGCCAGTCATATTTGACAGGAGGAAGGTTGCCAGAGAATAAAAATCAACCTGAAGGAGAAGACCAGACTGAAGAAAGCCAGAACAATCAGCAACCCTTGCATCATGATCTACCCAAAGAATAAAGTATCACAAATACCACTCCAAGGAGAACATATTGACCAGTCCATCCGATAAAATGGTTATAAGAAGTAGCTTCAAAAAAATGATGGGAAATGTAGCATTTGTGTCAAAGATAGAGCCAAAAAGCATAGAGGAAGCACAAGAAGATGAAAATTAGATCATGGCCATGCAGGAAGAGCTAAATCAATTTGAAAGAAATAGTGTTTGGAAATTAGTTCCAAAGCGTAAAGATCACACTATCATTGGAACTAAGTGGGTCTTCAGAAATAAGCTTGATGAGCATGGAAACATTGTTTGAAATAAGGCTAGACTGGTTACCAAAGGTTACAACTAAGAAGAGGGAATTGATTTTGATGAGACCTTTGCACCTATGGCTAGACTTGAAGCGATTCGAATACTGTGTGTATTTGTTTGCTATAAAAAACTTCAAGCTATTTCAGATGGATGTTAAAAGTGCCATCTTGAATGGGTATCTCAATGAAGAAATTTATGTAAATTATCCCCCTGGCTTTGAGATACATGATAAGCCCAACCATGTGTACAAACTAACAAAAGCTTTGTATGGTTTGAAACAAGCTCCTATAGCTTAGTATGAAAGGCTAAGCAAGTTTTTACTAGAAAATGGGTTTACAAGAGGCAAAGTAGACATGACTCTTTTCACAATAAATCAGACTGAACATATTTTGATTATTCAAATTTATATGGATGATATTATTTTTGAAGCAACTAAAGAAAGCTTATGCAAAGAGTTCTCAGATTTAATTAAAAATTAGTTTGAAATGAGCATGATGGGAGAACTAAATTTATTTTTAGGGTTACAAATCAGACAGTGTAAGGATGGTATCTTTCTAAATCAGTCCAAGTATGTGAAAAAAATATTGAAGAAATTCAAGCTATCTGAAGCTAAAATCAGTAGGACACTAATGAGCGCCGCAATCAAATTAGACAAAAATGAAAAAGGTAAACAGGTAGATGGCAAAATGTATAGAGGTATGATTGGATCATTACTTTATCTTACTACTAGTAGACCTGATATCTATTTTAATATCTGTTTATGTGCGCATTTTCAAGTTAATCCTAAGGAATCTCACCTGATAGTTGTGAAAAGGATTTTCAAGTATCTAGTGGGAACTCAAGGCCTAGGCCTATGATACCCTAAAGATACATCCTTTAATTTTGTGGGATATGGTGATGCTGATTTTGCAGGAAGTAGAATGGACAGGAAAAGTACATATGAAATTTTTCAGTTTCTTGGTAGCGAATTAGTTTCATGGTTTAGCAAGAAATAGACTTCGGTGGCCTTATCAACTGCTGAAGCTAAATATATTGGTGCTGGAAGCTGTGTTACACAAATTCTTTGGATAAAGCAAGAACTAGAAGATTATGGAATGAGGTACTCTCAAATTCGTATCTATTGTGATAATACAAGTGCAATCAATTTATCTAAGAATCCTGTCATGCATTCTAGGATAAAATATATTAAAATTAGGCATTATTTCATAAGGGATCATGTGTTGAATGGTGACATCAAGCTAATTTTTGTGCCTACTGATATGCAACTTACTAACATTTTCATAAAGCCTTTGAGTGAAGTTAATTTTTGCAAAATTAGAACTGAGTTAGGAGTTATTGATCTGGATGCATAAATTTACACTACAAGAAAAATCGGTTCTAGAGACGGAATTTAAAGATGGAAAATTCTATCACTAAATAGAGACGGAATAAAGACAGATTTGTGACCGGAAAATCAAATTGGTGACAAAAATTTTGTGACGAAATTTAATTTGTCACAAATTTTGGAGGGAAAAATTGGCGCACAATTTGTGACGGAATAGAGACAGAATTAGTTTTCATCTCCATTCCGGTAAAAAATTTGGCGCAAATAAATTAAGATGGAGTAGAGACGAAAAATTTTGTCATTATTTAAAGACGGAAAATATTCATCTCTAATTAGAGACGGAATAGCTATTGTGTCTCTATTTCGTCTCTAGTTAGAGATGGAAAGCTTTTCCGTCTCTAATTAGAGACAGAATAATATTTTGTCATTAATTAGAGATGTACTTTAAGATGGAATATTATACCGTCAGTAATTAGAGACGGAGGGTATTCTGTCTCTAATTAGAGACGAACATATATTTTGTCTCTAATTAGAGATAGAATTAGAGATGATAATTTCTATCTCTAAGTTTAAAATTAGCAAAAAAAAAAAAAAGTTGCCCCCTCAAATTAGATAGAGAAAAGTAGTTTCATTCTTAATTGTGAATATCATGTTTTAAACAAATTTTAAATTTTGTAATATATTTAAAATCATATTTATATAATAATAGATGATTTATGAAATAAATATTTAAATTATATTTATTTGTTAAAAAATATTTTTAAGCTATTTTTATTTGTTAAAATAATTATTTTTTAAGCTATTTTTGTTGGAAAATATTTTTTTCTCCTTCCTGAATCAATTGTCTTCAATAAGATAGTTTATCAGTCCTCATTAAAATCTTTGAATCAAATAGATAAAGTACAATTGTATCTTGAAAAATCAGAATAAAGATATTTTCTCATGACCGTGCTTGTTTCGAAAAGACACACTTACTCATTTTGAAAACCGTGTCAGTTATTGGGCTTTAAATAGTTAACACGTTAGCCTAAGTATGAAATATTACTTCCCTTAGAGAGAAAATAGGATAGGCATGCACTTGAATAAGAAGTTAATTTTTTTTAGAAATTGGAAAGGTTACGTCTACAGGTTTATAGCGTGAGACACTCTTTTGTCCAACGGTTATTTTGAGACTTCATCTCATTAAATACCCACTATCTCTTCCTATTCAAATTCACATTCAAATTTTTTTAAAACTCAAAACTCTCCTCTCTGTTCTTATCCGTTCATCCTCAAAAGAAATTCAAGGAAAAGAAATTTCTTTTCTCATCAAGATGAGTGATTCAAGTAAGAAGAGAAAGGATTTTAGATAAGCAGGTGCTAATTCTCTGAAATAGACCCAGAAAAAGGCGAAGATCAAAAAAGCCGAGAAAAAGTCGAAAGGGATTGAATTAAAGATTTCCCATAACAAATTAATTCCTCCAAAGATAATTGATTGGGAGTTTTTCAAAAGCTCTGACTTTTCTTTGAATGAATGGTTTTCGGCTCAACAATGGACCAGCCTGATTAAAATCAATGAAGATGTATATGAAAATTTAGTTCATCAGTTTTATAGCTCAGTGAAAGAAATCGATTCAGAAGAGTTTGAAGTTACTCTGAAAGAAGAGAAGTACACTATTTTTCTAGAAACCATCTCTGAAGCCTTTAACATTCCAAATCATGGCACAAGACTAGCAAAAAAAGGCTGATTTGAATAAAATCAAAAGTTTTGATGAGGAAGAGGTTAAGAAAAAGGTTTTTGAAAATTTTGAAATCAAAGCCACCGAGAATGTAAGTTTAGCCTCTCTCTCTCAAGATTTGAGAATTGTGCACAAATTCATTACTTACTTTTTAGCACCGAAACTGGGTAGTCTTGATTATATAAATAGTGTTGAATTGTGCATGATGTGGCATTTAACTAAAAAGAAGAGCTATAATCTGTGTTATTTAGTTATAGGTTTTATGACGAGCCTGACTAAATTTAAATGGATGCCATATACTATGATCTTAATAAAGCTCTTTAGGTTTCTGGAAGTAGACCTAAGTGATAAGACTTTTGAGAAGATTGAGAAGACTGAAGTGATCTCAAAGTCGTTTGTGCTGAAGATCAAGTCCAAGTCTAAAATCACAAAGGTTGAAGAAGTAGAAGTGGAAAAAGAGAAAATTGAGAAAGCAAAGAAAGCTGAAGCTGATCTTAAAAAAAGTTGAAACCTGTCAAGAAAGAGAAACCTAAGAAGAAGGAAGAAGAAAAGAAAGTTTCTACCCCTGCAAGCTCCACCACTGTCTCTGATGCAAAATTAAAGTAAAAAGCTAAAGGAAAAAATATTTTTGGAGAAGACATTAAAACTTATTCTAATTTTAAGACCAAAGTGGATCCTAACAGACTTTCTAATGAGATCAGAAATAGAGCCCGTCAAGGATTCAAGATTAGAGAAAGTCAAATGACAAAATAAAGTAAGGAAGAGAAGTCCAAAATTAAAATCGAAGTATTTGGTGGCACTGAGAAGCTAGAGTCTAAAAAATTCAGCCCTGAAAAAGAAGAAGAAATCAAGCAAAAGAAGCACTCTGAAGCTAATTCAGAGGAAGAAGTAGATACTGTAATAAAAAAATGTTCTGAATTCTGTAGAGGAAAAGCCAACATAAGAAGAAAATAATCTGAAAAGGAAAAGTTAGAAGCCATTGAGAAACAGATCGAGGAATAGATGGAAGTTTAGAATTCTAAAAAATAGACTGACAAACCGAAAGAAAAAGAGCCAACAATGAAAGATTTTACTAAGGAACCATCTTAACAGCCACAAGGTGTTATGACAGAAGATGAAGTGAAGCACCGAATGGCAAGGCAGTTTATATCTTCTGCAATAACTAGATTTCAAGCTTTGATAGATAGCTGCCAAGCTGGTTTCGACAAGTTCATTGAAGAATTTGAAGCTAATTTGGCTGATCTTTACAGGGTACTTCTCAATCGTCCTCTACCTTCTGCTTCAGTTATTTTGTCAAGGGAAGAAGAGAAAGAGCAGCCTAAGGATGCTGATAAGGGTGAACAGATGAAACCTAAACCTGGTTACAAACTCAAACACAAAGCCCAAAAGACACCAATCCCACCTACCCCGTCGAGTAACCCGACAGAGACTGAAACCATCCACAGATCTAGCAGCTTAAGCTTTTTAATATTTCTAGATAACTAAATTAGTTTCTTATTTAAGTATGTGCTTATTTTATCTTTGACTCTAAATTAGTTTCTTATTTAAGTATGTGCTTATTTTATCTTTGACTCTAAATTCTTAATGTTTTTTTTGTTAGACTGCAGTTACTACTCTCCTTCATTACTTTCTTTTTGATTGATGGCAGAAAGAGGGAGTCGAATTAGTATTTTATTATTAACATATATCATCCTGTAGCATTTTTTAACCTCATTTTGTATGAACTATAGGCTAATTTTTTTTGTTCTATATATCTACATTTTTTCAATTCTTGTCTGGTATGTGCTTTTATTTTTCATTGCCCTGATATATCTCTTAATTCTATTTTATCAATGTGTAGCTTACCTTATTATTTTTTTAAAAGATATTAATGATAAATTGATTGGCTATTAAAAATACCGGTATAAATTCAGGAGGAGAAAAGATTTTTTAGTATTTCAAATTTTTTTAAATTTCATATTACATATCATTCTTTTCATATGTCTCCTTGTACATATTTGCATTTATATTTTAAATGTGCTTATCCTTTAGAAATAAGTTATTTTTATCAAGTTTTGTCATCATCAAAAAGGGAGAGATTGTTGTAAAGGTTACAACCTGAGCCTGATTTTGATGAATAACAAAAATGATAAAAATAAAACTATTACTAATGTGCTTAATTTGAGATATATGTCAGCAAGAAAATTGGTGATAAAGTGATAAATATGTGTGTGAACACATATTATCAAGTATGAATATAATTGTCAAGGTGTAAAAGCCCATAGAGCCTAAATACAAGATGCTGAAGGGTATTTCAGTAATTAAAGAAATTAGCTTTATGTGTGAAAAGTACTTAAGAGCAAATCTGCACCATTCATTTCATAAATATGATAGTTTTCAAGCTCTGTACTTTATTTCCATTTTTGGCTAAAAAGATAAAGAAATATTTTCTGCAGACAAACTAATTATATACATCAGCAGAGCAAATAGCTTTATGACACCCGTCTTACTGTCTCTTATCTTTTTTGTAGACAAAATAGCACAACACACACTTTTACATTGCACTTACTCTTACACAAGCCATGCACAATATTTTTAGCAGAAGAACACAAATTATCTTTATTTATTTAATCAAAAGAATTTTGTGATTAGTTCAAATGGTATCTCTTTCCAGCTCAGCCTTTAGTATAAATAGTTCAACCTGTTTTCATTAAAGGGTAGAGAGTATTACATTGAAAAATTAAAGCATTGCACTTCATACATTATTCATTTTCTCTCTCAAGTGCTTATAGGATTCATTTGTACTTTCTTTAGTGAAACTTAAGAGAAAAACATTGAAAATCTTTTGTAATCAAGTAAGGAAGGTCTTCAAGCACCTATTGATAAGATTCTGGTGTAAGTTTCTTGGTTAATCTGCAAAACCAGTGGTGAGGAGCAGTTTTCTGGTTCTATTCAAAAACTAGAGGAGTGCAGTTTTTTTAGAGCTATTTGAAAACCAAATAGGGAGCAGTTTTTGAATCTGTTTGAAAATCAGTTATGGATAGGACTGTACTTCAAAGCTTATCTCTTGCCCATTAAAAAAGACCGAAATTGAGAGAAAATCATGAGGAGTGCCTCAAGGAGTGGATGTAAGCAAGTAGCAGAACCATGATAAAATTGTTGTATCTGATTTCTTCTCTCTTTGCTCTTTATCCTTAGTTTCATGCATGCTTACAATTATTTCTAGTTCTGATTTCTATTGTTGATTCATTTTCAACTGAGTCTCTGCTTGAAAATTAGCTCTGATACTTGTACTATTTTTCTTCATGCTTTTATTTTGATTCCTTATTCAGAAATCCAAAAATATTAGTTTTACTCAGGTAGTTGATCTATTATGCTTTTTCACAATTTAGCTTTGATGTCTTGCGTCTTTTATTTCAGTTATTCACTATGATCTGATAGCTTTGATAAATAGATTTCCAAAACTTTTGCTGTACTAGTTATTGTCAAAATTAGTTTATAAGTTTTTATATTATTTTGCAAAAAGAACTCAATTTACCCCTCTATTGAGCAGCCTATCAGACCTAATAAGAAACTACGGTGCAGGACTTTTTCAGCCAATCTATGGACTACCTAATTACCTTTCCTCCTAATATATTAGAACTTACAATAATTATAATTCCTAGCTATGTGGAGTGCATATGTGATAACTGTTTTATAAGTAGAGGTTAGAAGGGAGCTTTATACTGTTGAGTCTATCACCGGCTTGCAGTTCCCTTTAATGATTAAACTCTGACTATTTTTGTTGGATCCCATATCGTAAGCTTCCCTAAGTCTCATAGCTTTTAAAATAGAGGGATTTGTGATACCTTAAATCCTGGATACTTTACTAAACATGATTTTACCTTGGTGGTTTCGACCTACTAAAGTAATTACACCTATATTCTGATGATGATCTGCTGCATTAAAATTAATCTTAATCGTTCCTAGTTTTGGTGCTCTCCAAATTGCTCTTTGTTAATCCGAGTCCTCAAAGTGATTAGAGAACTATATTAAACTAGGTTTCATAAAACTCTAGCTATTGTTAAATTCCTCCTAGAATATGAGTGCCTTTTAGTTAGTTTGCATAGGGCATAGAGAGGGTTACTTAAAGATTAATTCATTTCTTGATTTCCATATAGACCAAAGCAAAAAAATAATCTATTGGAGTAATTCATATTTACAGTGATTAAACTGCACCTATTTCTTCAGATTGGACGATTTCTCTTTAAATAAATATCTAAGGAGCAAACATGACTTCATATAGAATGATTCCAGGAACCATACATACTTTGTATGGTCACACTCAAAAAATAAATGAAGAGTTATCTCAAGGGAGCCATATCTTTGATATCTACAATCAAAATTGATGAATCTCTTTTTGACATCTAGTCCATCTCTGAGGAGTCACCAAACAAATATGGCTAGCTTGCTGGGTAGCTTTATTTTATATAATTTATTACAGTGATCCTCTGTTTTGGTGCTTCTTTGAGCTTGATCTCCTTAGGGAGATTGGCTAGCTTAGAGCCAATAAGTAATGATGTAACCAGATTTTACCGTGTAGAGCCCATATTTAGTGTAGTGCCAAATCCATCGATCGCTTGAAGTTTGCTTGCTTAATAGAGTGCTAAGAAGTATCCTCGCATCCTTTTCTTCATACATGTCCAAAATCAAAAAATAAATGAAGAGTTGTATCAGGGGAGCCATATCTTTGACATCTAGAATCAAAATTAATGAATCTCTTTTTGACATCTAGTCCATCTCTAAGAAGTCACTAAACAAATATGGCTAGCTTACTGGGTAGCTTTATTTTCCATAATTCATTCCAGTGATCCTCTGTTCCGGTGCTTCTTTGAGCTTGATCTCCTTAGGGAGCTTAGCTAGCTTAGAGCCAATAAGTAATAATGTAACCAGATTTTACCGTGTAGAGCCCATATTTAGTGTGGTGCTAAATCCATCGATCGTTTGAAGTTTGCATGCTTAATGGAGTGCTATGAATAATCCTCACATCCTTTTCTTCATACATGGCCAAAATCAAAAAATAAATGAAGAGTTGTCTCAGGGGAGCTATATCTTTGACATCTAAAATCAAAATTGATGAATCTCTTTTTGACATCTAGTCCATCTCTGAGGAGTCACCAAACAAATATGGCTAGCTTGCTGGGTAGCTTTATTTTCCATAATTCATTCCAGTGATCCTCTATTTTGGTGCTTCTTTGAGCTTGATCTCCTTAGGGAGCTTGGCTAGCTCAGAGCCAAGAAGTAATGATGTAACCAAATTTTACCGTGTAGAGCCCATATTTACTATGGTGCCAAATCCATTGATCGCGTGAAGTTTGCTTGCTTAATGGTGTGCTAAGAATAATCCTCACATCCTTTTCTTCATACATGGCCAAAATCATATATGTATTCTATATTGGTGGGTTCTGCATTGTTAAATGCTTTATTGTGACAATATGGTCCCATGAACTTGGCCTGAGCCTTAGCTTGAAAGGGTATAATGAGGCAGTCCATGGATCTTTTTTTGATAATATATAAGGTTATTTACATTCACCATCCTTAAAAATTGATCATTTTTCCATCATCGTCCTAAAGATTCTATTTGACACACTAAAATCCTTAACTATTAATTGCGAATTGTCAGATTCTGATGAAATCATCATTGGAATGTTGACGTGGCTCAACAAGTGGATAACGACCTAGCAAAAAATATTTTTTTTTGAAATATTAAAAAAGTAGCCACATGGCAACATATTGTTGGCATGTGGCCACTAATTATCTCTCCAAAAAAATAACTTTTTAAATTTTAAATTTGACTTTTATACTACATCTTCTCTCTTTTATTTATTTTTTCTCTTTTCCTTACATCTTCTTAATTTTTTTAAAACAATAATAATTAATTTTTCAAACAAAGTAACTAACCCTAGCTTTTCCTTATCTTCTTCAACTTTATCTTCCATAGCTACCTCCTTTTTCATCTTCTTCTCTTTCCACCTCTTTCTTCCATATTTAATACCTTTTTTTTTTCTTTTTATTCTTCTTTTTTAATGGCTTTTTTCTACTTCTTTATTTTGAAATTTTCTCTCACCCAAAGTCAACTCTTCCTTTTTCTTTAAAAATTTCTAAATCTAATCAAACTAATTTATAGATCAAAAAAATCAAACTCAGAATGTTGAAAAAGAGCAGAGATGGAGTCCATGAAAAGGGAGCTTTAGTTGCTACAGATGTTGACGACTTTGAAAGTAGAATAAAGCAAATAAAAAAGATGAAGCAGATGCCGACAACTATGATTTTTATTCTTACCATCACTATCGTTGCTATTAAAAGTAGATCCAATTATTACTATTCTAAAATTTATTGATTTTTTAAAATTTATATATGATTTGTTGGGTTTTTGTTGATAATTATTTTAATCAATTTCTTTTCTAATCAAAGAATATTGTTGATAATTTCTTGAATTATTTGTTGGTAATTCACTGGACTTTTATTAATCAATTATTTTTATGTATCTATTGATTGTTCATTTTACTATGAATTTTTTCTTTATAATTTATTTGTCTGACAATAAAACAAAAGAAAAATTTTGGAGAAAAAAGTTAAACAGGTGAGAAAGGCAAGAAAAAAAATAAAGGATAAGATGATATTTGTCTAGTATATTCTTGTTTGTGCCCAAATATAATTTTTTGGCCCATTAATACATAAAAAGCCCAACTCATAAAATTTGTAGATTTTGTACTTGAAGAAAAAGATTCATGTTACAGAAAGAGTTTGTAGGAATTAAAAATTACAAGCTAAGGAGCTAAAGAGCACGTGAAGCTTCTGGAAGTTACTGGAAAAATTAAGAATTGAGCTGATTTTCTAGGATTTTCTTCAAAATTGAAGACTTTGTGAAGAATTTAATTATTAGCTTAGGGGGAAAGAAAGAAAGTTCTAGAGGAAACTAGAGGGAACGTTAACAACCGATAAATTTGAGGGGGTAATTTAAGTGATGCAGAGGTTACAGAGTTTATGAGGGGAATTATTGAAAATTAAAGAGAGTTGAACTTCTGTACGAAGTTGAAGGATTATAAAAGGCAAGCAGTAGCATCAAAAGACACAACCATAATCAATCACACAATCATGAATTATCAGTCAACAATCAACAAATAACCAATCCAAATATCAATCTTTAGTAATTTCTTAATAATCATTTCCTCTAGCTTTTAGTAATTTTACACTTTTGCTCTAGCAATTTTTTTTTTACTTATTGCTCTTTGAATACAATTTTCAATTTATATTTGCCCAAACTTATATATCATTACCTTCAGCTTACTTATTATTATTTTTAGCTAAATAACTATTTCCTTTAGCAAAATAAGTTACTGCTCATTATTAAATACAAATCTCAAATCCCTTGAAACTCAAATAAATTGTAGTTAAGGCATTTGAGAATCCACATTCGTCTGAAAGAAGTCAGCAATTATCAATTTAGAGAATCAATCTCTCCTGGCACACTCGTAAATCCGGTCTAATAAAAATGGCACTAATAATTTTTTAGCAAGCTCGGTGGGACCCATTCCAATGGAATGTTTAACTTTAAAAATGGAGAAATTTTTTGGGTTGGTAATCCGACCAATACACCTGTAAAAATAGGTGCTCAAATGCAACAAACTTACGAATGATAGGTGTCTCAGGATTAAATTTGGACCGAGGCACCAGCTTTTGGCTATTCAAGCCAAAATTCTAATACTACTACAACTACTGTTGAGGGCACTGATGCCCAAACCATCTTGTCAGAAGGAATAAAGTAGGTCCAATATATAATAGCACGAATGAACAGTGCTTTTCAAAATTCCTTCCAGCAGATGAATAATGCTGTCAACTAGAGCTTACAGGAGATAACCTCTTCATTTATTAAAATGAATGAAGCCTATCTAAAGCAAGGGAGTCCTAAAATGTCTCCAAATGTGATGGTTCAACCCCATAAAGAATCCAGATATTTATCTTCTGTTAAGCCTAATGATGGAGATCTGGTTCTTGGTGGTAACAAGGAAAATCCAAGTCCTCAGCTTGGAACTCACAAACATGAGGGTGTTCAGAAAGAAAAAGGCCCGGGGGGCAATGTTTATCAAAGACAGGCACCATTACCGCAAGGTCAGACAACATTTCACAAAGGTAATTTATAAGTTCCTCAAGGCCAACCACTAAATCCTCAAAATCTAGTGCAAGGCTCGGGGGGCAACATTCTACCTAATAAAATAGTAATTTTTAATGGCCAAGTGCAGATTCTTGAAGGCCAAATATCATTTCATCAGTACCCTATGCAGATTTCCCAAAGGAATATTAACTGTGTGCCTTTTCCTCAACCCCCAAAGTTGGAAGCAAACATAAAAGTAGAAAATAAGGCTCTAGTGGTATTAATCAATCCTATCAATGTGGATTTGAATAACAAAATCAGAGAAAAAGAGAAAGTGGTTCAGCCTTCCAATATGAATTCCAACAGGTTCATAAGTTACTAGAGACTAGTCCCTCATAAGAAGTTCTCAGCACCAGAGAAAAACCCTTATGCACTAGTTATATTAAGAAATAACTACAAACCTAATCTTAGGAGGGATGATAGGAGGCTATCACCAAAATTTAACAGGGAGTAACTAAGATTTGTGGTGCTCCCATCTGGTCCACCAAATAAGCAGTGGCATATGGTAGAGCATAAAAAATTTTCTCAGTTTAAAAGAAACCAAAATAAAAAGGAGGTCCAACCTAAAGCTAAAACCAAATTTAGGCCAAAGAAAAAGGATCTCATGATTCAAAAGACTGAGAAAAATACTACTGAAATTCTAAACACTCAGGGGGCAGAAGGTATAAGAAGAGTTTCAGAGAATAATTGTGTTAGAGGGAACTGTACTAAAATGCTAAGTAATGGAGATGGTACTGAAATATTTCCCGCTGTGTGGGAAATGAAAGGAAAAAAAAAAGAAGAGTAACTAGCCACAGGCCAGAAGGTTGCCACTTAGTACATAAAGAGGCAAAATTTTACTTTTTGGGCATGTAAATTGGCTTGATAGCCATTGTAAATAAATAAAATTTAATTTTACTAAATTTTGGTGTGTTATTGTTTATTTTTCTTTTATATGAAGTTTGTTAGTTTGTAAGTGAACAGTAATTTTATAAAATTTTGGCAATATTTTTACTGAAAATTGGCTATTTTGATGTGGAAAATGAATGGTTGTAGTGTAAAGTGTGTTGTGTGCAGTGATACAGATAAAAATATACTCAGTAGAGATATATTGAAGCAAAAATAAGCCTTGTGATAGCTACAATATCAAGTCATCCATAAAAGGATGTACATCACAAAATCTATGCTCCAAATGATTAATATCAAAGGTACAAAGTACTAAATAATATCACAGGCATCATAAAAAAATAAAAGTCTATAAATAAGTGTAAACAAGTTAGAGAGAATCAAAGTCAAAACCCTTGAGGTTCTCCCAACATCTAGGTATTTATGCCTAGTAATCATAGCCTCTTCCTTCTAGTGTAGCCACTCTTTGACTATATCCTTTTTACTTTCCAAATCTCTTGATAGACTGAGCTTTTTGGATTGCATCCTGGTATTTGGAGGTTACTTGGTGGAAACCTGCTTTTTCCTCTACTTTTTCTTCCTTAATTTACTTCATTTTGAGTTACTCAGTAAAGATGGTATCCTCATGGTGAAAAAGATTGAGATGGCTTGAGGCTGTTAAATGAGTTGTACTAGATTCTTCCAGGCGATAGGAGCTTTATATGATTTGGTTCTTCAAAGTAGTGATGGCAGCTGACTTGAAATACTGCTTTAAAGTGATAAGAGCTAAAAGAATTGTGGATCTCCGGGTCTTCTTAAGAATAGTCCTCAATGAATCTTTGGCCTTGAAGCATCATCTGGAGTCAAAGAAGCCATAGGAGGAACCTTTAAAGGAGTCTTCAGGTAGCTGAGATCCACCATAATCCACACATCCTGAGGACCAAGAGTCAACATCCTGTATAACAATATAACAAACAAAGTGTAAGCCAATGGTATGAAAATGTACAAGTAAAAAATAGAGAGAAATGGAAGTACATACCTGAGGACTTGCACAAGAAGTCTGATGAGAAAAAGCAAGCAGGGGGTAATGGATCTGAGGGAGGAGTAAATGAAGTATCAGGAACCTGAGACATTTTGCCTGATAAAATTAAAGAGAAAATGGTGAGATCATTACCATTATGAACACGGTGAAAAAGAAACATGTTGCAGGATACAATATTTATTAGCCTAAATGAGCTAAAAGTAATATTTGGCTTAAATCCTTGACGAACTAGTGATGAATTGACGAAATAATGTATAAGGGCCATTTTTTATGGTTCATAGAAGCTAAGAAGCATTTCCCCCAGGCACTTAAGCAAAAAATACAAAATATTAAATTAAAAATATTTACAGGAGGAAATAAGGAGGTAATAGGCTAAAACAGCTTTGTGAATGATAAGATATCTTAAAATATTTATTACCCTCAGAGTTTTATGAATTTAAGGCATATATTTGGTAAAATAATGCTAAATAATTGACAATAAATATTTTTCTAGAGGGTAATACAGGAATTGATGCTTATACAGTGGTGATAATGAAGAACAAATTCTCAGAAGCCATTTCATGGAAGAAATGGCAAGGAATCGGCTCTAGAAGTAATTTGCTGTGACTTTTTGGCTAAATTAAAGGATTTCATTTAGTTAATTTCTTTTAATTAAGCTAAAATTATCAAGATAACTATTTTGGTGATCAATTGCTAAAATAGTTAAATTCATAACTCAAATATGCAAAATTATACAAGTTAAATCTTGGATGAAGTAGAAATTAATTTTGTATTATACAGTAAAAGTTTATAGATTTTATCAAAATACAAGATAAAAATTAGGCAGCATCTCCCCTATATTTCTAGAATACAGTTTTTACAAATTAATTGTAATTAGCCTGCAGAAGAGTACATTATACATTTCATCTACAAGCACAAAAGGCACAATAATTTCATTACAGTTTCTCCATAAAAAACACAAAGGGTGCTACAGAAGGTGTAAAAAATTTACTTGGATAATATTTCCTTATGGTGTAAACTCTGAATGCGAGTTTTTTGAGGGTAAAAGTGCTGAATGCACTGGAGGAAGCAATAGAGAAAGCTTCAAATCCGGATAACCCAACTACAGCAAAGGAGGTGGTGGCCTTGATGTTGGTCTCTCGGGTGTCGCTCAGAGCAGCGGTGGCGATCGGTGAAGCGATAATGATAGCAACATCATTGGGGCTTCTTCTCTCGGCAGTGGCTTCTTCTTTCTTCGCACGAGTGTTGTTGTTGATGGCGATGGATGCAGCAGGTGATGAAGGCTAGCGGCGTTGGGTGGTGGCATCGACCTCCCTAGCAGCAGCTCCGTTCTTCTTCTCATGGCCAGCGAAGATAGTAGCGACAACCTCTTTCCTTCACGCGACAAGTGCCTCGCTTTCTTCCTCATCAGCGTCGACTTTGAGCTCTCGGGCGGTGTCATATCTGGCAGCAGCCTCGATGATGGGTATAGCTGGCTCCACACATAGTAGGCTGGAGGCGTCGGGTGAAGGCGGTGGTGTGGCTGGCGACATCGGGAATGGTGGAGATGGGTGGTTTGAACAGTGAAGGTGAATGAAGATGAGAAGAAAAAAAAAAGGGAAAAGAAGGTAGAGTAGAAGATGATGATAAAAAAATTTTTTTGAAGAGTTTTAGATTTTGAAAAAAAAGAAGGTAATTGGGTTAGGCTCTTATATCCATATAATTAGCTATGAGTTTGAGCCTAAGTTAATTATAAACGAAGGGTATTGTTTATGCTCAAATATAAATTTTTGGCCCATTAATATATAAAAAGCCCAACTTATAAAATTTGTAGATTTTGTCATTGGGGGAAAAGATTCATGTTACAGGAATAGTTTGGGAGAATTAAAACTTACAAGCTAAGGAGCTAAAGAGCACGTGAATCTTCTAGAAGTTACTGAGAAAATCAAGAATTGAACTAATTTTCTAGAATTTTCTCTAAACTTGAAGACTTACTGAAGAATTTAATTGTTGGCTTAGGGGAAAAGAAATAAAGTTCCAGAGGGAACGTTAACAGCCGATAAGTTTGAGAGGGTAATCCAAGTGATGCAGAGGTTATAGAGTTTATGAGGGGAATTATTGAAAATTAAAGAGAGTTGAACTTCTTCTGTACGATGTTGAGGGATTATAAAAGGCAAGTAGTAGCATCAAAAGACACAACCACAATCAATCACACAATCATGAATCATCAATCAACAAACAACCAATCCAAATATCAATCTTTAGCAATTTCTTAATAGTCATTTCCTCTAGCTTTTAGCAATTTTATACTTTTGCTCTAGCAATTTTTTTACTTACTGCTCTTTGAATGTAATTTTTAATTTATATTTTCCCAAACTTATTTATCATTACCTTCAACTTACTTATTATTACCTTTAGCTAAATAACCATTTCCTTTAATAAAATAATTTACTGCTCATCATTAAATATAAATTTCAAATCTCTTGGAACTCAAACAAATTGTGGTATAAGCGTTTAAAAATCTACATTCATTTGAAAGAAGTCAGTAATTATCAATTTGGAGAATTAATCTCTCCTGGCATGCTCGCAAACTCGGTCTAACAAAAATTGCACCAACAGTTCCAATGGTTCTACAAAATTTTTTATTTATTTATTGACTAACACATATATGGAAGAAAATAGAAATAAAAAAAGAAAATTTATTTTTTTAAAGATTGTTATTATTGTTTTGATTTTTCTCATAAAATTATTTGAAATTTTATTTGGTTTAAAAGAAAATAAAAAAAAATAAATGAAAGTCAAAGAGAGGTAAAAGAAAAAAAGTATTTTAAAATTGTTTTTAGTGTAAAAGAAAATTATAAAAAATAAAATAAAATGAAAGAGATGGTAAAAAAAAATTATTTGATTTAGAGTTCTACAATGGGAGTAAAGGAAAGAGAAAGAAAATAGGTGAGAGTTGATGGGAGTTATTTTCAATAAAAAAATTTTCATAGAGATAATTAGTGGCCATGTGACAAATTACATGGCGCTATGTGGACACTTTTTTAATTTAAAAAAGTTATTTTTTTTACTATGTCATTATCGCCATGTCAGCATTCTGGTAATAATTTTACTGGAATCTGGCAATCGGGGTTTTATTGTATTTATAATTAATAATTAAGGATTTTAGTGTGTCGAATTGAATCTTTAGGACGGTAATGGAAAAAGCGTCAAATCTTAGGGACAATAACCCCAATGTATAAATCTACCATCTAACACTTGCCAGCAAAGTCCTTGGATCAATATTCACCTTCCCTTAATGATACTTCTCCATGGCTAGGATGGATTCCCCTTGATTCCTGCATTAAGAAAAGAAGAGGTGAGAAAATATTTCCCCTTAAAAAATTCAGTTACAGGAGAATTTGGCTGATGGAGAAATCTTCAACCTTGTTTTGCTAAAAAGGCTAAATTGAAGCTGGCTAAGTCTCTGAATCCCAAGCCTTCATTTCTTTTATTTTTGAAATGTAGCACCCTCCAGGTACCACATACAAGTGTCCAAACAATAAACAAACACGTGGCATAGAAATTTTTTTTATTTCTCAAAAGATATATGTATTATACAAAAAATATTATTTGATACATTATAAATATTCAAGATATAAAAATTACATAAAACTAAAATTTATACTTGAACTAAAATCAAAATGTTCAAATGCTAAAATGCTTATGTGATCATGTGGATGGAGATATCGACACCAAGCCTACCTTTTGACCCATCCGAGTTCACAACTAAATTCACTTCAGGCTCTCTATCGATCAAGCCTAAAAACCACAATTGCAAAAGAATGAGCTTGTAACTCAATAAGCAATTATTAAAATAAGCATTCATATAGTCCTCCTCAATAACTAATTAAATATATATATATATATATATATATATATATAATAGAGGACTACATGGTCTGAAATACGGCCGTGTTCCAATCCATGTTCATCTCGGTTCAAAACTCATATTTATACATCGCTACTAACTTGCCCGTGTTCTCTTCTGTGTAGCTCTCGGATCAAATTGCAATATTTATACACGACCATGTACACGTCCGTGTACATACCCGTGTAGCTCTCGGTCTAGAATTCATAATTTCACAATCCATACATGGCTATGGACACGCCCGTGTACTCTGATTAGTGTATATTTTGTTATGTTTTAGGTAGGTAATCTATATTAATTTTGAGTTTAGTTATATTAATTTATGTTTAGACAGGGTATTTATGCCTATTTTGTGTTTGTAAGTCATTAATCAATGTTTGATGTGGATTAGTCAAAGATTTGGAGCATTAGGAGTTGATTTTTGAAGACTTAGTCAACACAGGTAAAGACACAGCCATGTGCCTGCCCATGTAGTATTCTGGACTAAAAGAGCCTACTAGACACAGTTGAAGACACAGACATATGCTAGGCCGTGTAGTCTTCTGGAGGATTTTGTTACCCTGAATACGGGTCGGGACACGTCCGTATGTCAGGCCATATACTTCGCTGCCAAATTTACTTATTTGAGACACGGCTTGAGACATGGCCATGTAGGTACCCGAATATTGCATATGAGAGAAATACGGGCGTGTATAAATTGAACATGGTCGTGTAAGCGGAAGAGTCAGGATTAAATTGATTTCTTTGGATGCCAATCTGAGGGGAATTGGAGGAAGACTATAAAAGGAATAAAAGAACACATATTTATGGGCCTTCTGACAGAAAAAGGAGAACCTTTAGGGCATTATCAAGGATCAAGATTGAAGACTGAAGATTCGAGATATCAAGAGATTGAATTTCTTTTCTTCTTTTTAATTCTTGTAATTAGTGATGGATTTCTTTTACTTGATTTCAGAGTTTAGTTTCATTATGTTAGGCTAGGTTTTTATTCATTAGGAGATTGAAGATCCGAACATGAATTAGTTAATTTTCCTTTCCAATAAATTCTTTATTCATGTAAAATTATGTTTATTGAGTTTAATATTTGTTTATGTTTGGCCGATATTAACATGATTATAATTGAGATTATGCATTGAGAGATGATAATTTTGATAGAACTATAAACATAAATTAAGTGAGTTCAGTATTAGAAATAAATTGAATCGATTTAATTCCATCAGAGTTGAGATTAAACTTTGTGATTTAATTAATTATGGTTTGTACTTGCAATGACAATTGGGTTGCATGATCTTGATTAAAAATTACAAAGTAGGTTAATTAGCCTTGAGAGAGGTAATTACAATATTAGATAACTCAGGATTTGCATGAATAGTTGAATTAAGGGAAGGAAATTGGCTAATGAGTGTGAGGTAAATTAATTTTCTAATGGTTGTTTTAGATTTAGTTAATTGATTTCAAAATTAGGATTTCTATTTTTATTTAAGTTTTAATTATTTATAGTTGAATTGATTATCATATCTGTGAGCTTTAAACAATTGGAGATAGATTGGTAGGTGAATAGATTGAAATCTCTGTGGAAATGATATCTTTATTACTACTTGTCGATTCTGTACACTTGAAGAATTTTTACCAAATAAGTTTTTGGCGCTGCTGGGGATTGCAATCTAAGACCATAATTGATTGTATTTCTTTTGGATTAAAGCAATTATTTCTTTACTTTTATTTAATCTTCTTTTGATTGTAGGTGTATGTATAATACCCGACGATCAGGAAAAGAGAAACTTTTATACGTGCCAGAACTTACTAAGTTTAAGAAATCAAACAAGAAATAGACAAAGTATAAATCAAAGGAGAAAGCACAAAAGATTAAGCCAATCAAGATGGCTGATGATGGGAATAATAATAATATAACAGGGTGGTTAATGCTTATACTGATAATAGGGTCCTCTTGGACACATCTATGCCGGAATTGGGTGGCACTCAACGTAGCATTGCTAGGCCTTCCATCAATTCCAATAACTTTGAGATCAAGCTATCCTTAATTCAAATGATTCAAAATATGGTTCAATTCTTTGTCATGACTAATGAGGTTCCCAGTTACTATATTGCTGAGTTTTTAGAGATTTGCGACACCATTAAGATGAATGGTGTGACTGAGGATGCATTGAGGTTGCGCTTATTTCCTTTTTCATTAAAGGACAAGGCAAAGATTTGGTTGAAGATGCAACCGGCTGGTTCGTTCATGATATGGGATGATTTAGCCAAGGCTTTCCTTGATAAGTACTTTCCACCTTCGAAGACGGCTAAAGTTGTCAAGGAGATTATCTCATTTCAGCAATTTGAACATGAGTCAATGAGTGAGGTGTGGGAGAGGTTTACTAATTTGCAAAGGATTTGTCCACATCATGGATTGCCTAAAGATGTGATCATTCATACCTTTTATAATGGAGTTATATCAACTACTCGTGATTCCATTGATTCTAAGGCTAGTTGTTCATTGATGAGGAAGACGGTAGATGAGACAACATCAATCCTAGAGACTATGGCATTTGATAGTTATTTGTGGCCTGCAGAACGAGCAATTGCACCTAAGGCTGCAGGGAAGATTAAGGTGGATGGTGTGACAGCCCTTCAAGCATAAATTTCTGCACTCTCCAAGCAACTTGGCAATCTTACACATAAAACTAATGCAGCCCCTACACAATTTTAAGGTGAGCAATGTCATATGATGGGCAATATGGGTGATGAATTTACTTATTGTAATGTAGGACATTTTAGAGACAATGTCATAGAGCAAGATAATTATATGGGGAACCAATTTCAAGAGAGGCAAGTCAACAATCCCTACTCCAACACATATAATCCAGGGTGGTGAAATCACCTAAATTTTTTATGGAGTAATAATAACAATGTGGTCGCGCCTAACTTCCCCAACAATAATAATATGGCGAAAAATCAAGGACCTCCAGGATTTCAACAACTGTAACAAGATAGATTAGCATCGGTTGAGAACAAATTAGATAAATTTTTAGATGTTATTTCTACCAAAATAACGAATCAAGATGAGAGTCAATAGAGGATCAAGGCTAAGTTTGATCAAATTGCTAAGAACCATTCCTCTTTGATTCATAACATCAAAGTTCAATTGGGACAGCTTGCCAATACTGTAGTAACCCGAGGGCTTAGAAATCTTCCGAATAACACTGAGACAAATCCAAAGGATGTCAAGGCTACCACTCTACGTAGTGGTAAGGAGCTGAAATAAAAGAATGAGGTGGAAAATGAGGCAACAACTGAAAAGGCTGATGAAAAAAAGGATCCAAATACAAAGGAAGATGAGGCAACTATGGGACAAGGTATAGAGACAATTGAAATAAAGGTGCAAAGTTCATCCCCACCACTTGCACCTAAAATTCCTTTCCCCTATAGGTTGAAGAAATAAAAGGATGGTGAGTAATTTTCCAAATTTCTGAAAATTTTTAAGAAACTTCAAATTAACATTCCATTGGCAGAGGCATTAGTGCAAATGCCCAAGTATGCTAAGTTCTTGAAGGAGATCGTCACTAATAAGCGTATATGGGATAACAATGAAATAGTACCATTGGGAGAGATATGTAGTTCGATTATTTTAAGAAAAATTCCTACCAAATTGAAGGATCCTGGGAGTTTTATGATTTCATGTATTGTTGGGACTAATGAGTTTTCACGTTGTTTATATGACTTAGGTGCTAGCATTAACTTGATGCCTTTATCTATTTTCAGAAAACTTAAATTAAGAGACATCAAAGCAACCAACATGACATTGCAATTGGCGGATTACTCAATCAAAAGGCCATATAGAGTGGTTGAGGACGTCCTAGTCAAAGTGGACAAGTTTATCTTTCCCGTTGATTTTGTTATTCTAGACTTTGAGAAGGATAGGCAATGTCCATTGATATTAGGTAGATCATTCCTTAATATTGGTAGGGCTTTAATTGATGTGTACGAGGGCAAGCTTACACTAAGGGTAGGGGATGAGAGTGTCAAATTTGTTATGTCTAAGCTCATGAAATATCCTTTAGATGATGAAGCATGCATGAAAATAGTGTCATTAGATGATTGTGTTGTACAAGAAAATTTTTCACTCTATGCTAGTGATGATGAAGAGTGGAATGCTATTGACACTAAGGATGAAGATGAGAGCACATTCACTAAACTTGAACTTTTAGTTAGAAGTGACAACCCTACACCTCCATCCATTGAAAAATCCCCTAAGTTAGAACTCAAACCATTGCCTAATCATTTGAGATATGCATTCTTAGGTGAAAACAACACATTACCCATCATAATATCTAATAAACTGAGTAGTGATCAAGAGATGAGGGTGTGTGAGGTAGTGAGGGGGCAAGTTAGAGCATTAAGATGGCAGATTTTTGACATAAAGGGAATTAGTCCCTCTATTGTCATGCATATGTTACATATGGAGGATGGGCATAAACCCATAGTTGAGACACAAAGGATGCTAAACCCAAATATGAAAGAGGTAGTAAAGAAGGAGATAGTGAAATTACTAGATGCATGAATTATATATCCTATTTTCGATAGTAAGTGGGTTAGCCCGGTGCAATGTGTACCAAAGAAGAGTGGGATGACTGTGGTAAAGAATAATGAAGGGGAGTTAATTTTCAAGAGAGTGGTAGATGGTTGGAGAGTGTGTATCGATTATAGAAAGTTAAATAATGCCACTAGGAAGGACTATTTTCCCCTTCCTTTTATTGATCAAATGCTAAAGAGAATAGCGGGTTATGTTTATTATTATTTTCTTGATGGGTACTCGGGCTATAATCAAAATTTTATCTATCTCGAGGACCAAAAGAAAATCACATTTACATATTCTTATGGCACATTTGCATATAGATGCATGCCTTTTGGGTTGTGTAATACACCCGCTACTTTTCAACATTGCATTATGGTAATATTTTCTGACTTAATCAAAAATATTATTGAGGTGTTTATGGATGACTTTTTTATTTTTGGTGGTTCTTTCAATTTGTGTTTAGCTAACCTTAACAGGGTTTTAAAGCAATGTGAAAAGACTCACCTTATGCTCAATTGGAAAAAATTCCACTTTATAGTAGAGGAAGGGATAGTCTTAGGTCACAGAATTTCTAGTAAGGGAATCGAAGTAGATCGAGCTAAGACAGAGATCATTGAGAAGTTGCTACCACCTATATCACTTAAGGGAGTTAGAGTTTTTTTAGGGCATGCTGGTTTTTATCGACTTTTTATTAAGGATTTCTCATTAATTGCCAAACTTTTGACTAACTTACTGATTAAGGATGTTCCATTTATCTTCAATGATGCGTGTTTGAGTGCTTTTGACAGGTTAAAGGAGACATTAGTATTAGCACCTATCATTACGCCTCCGAATTGGTCCTTACCTTTTGAGATAATGTGTGACGTAAGTGACTATGCCATAGGAGCTATCTTGGGGTAAAGAAAGAACAACCGTCTACATATGATTTATTATGCCAGTCGTACGTTGACTGAGGCTCAACTCAACTATACTACTATAGAAAAGGAGATGTTAGCGATGATTTTTGCTATAGATAAATTTCATTCCTACCTTTTGGGTTCGAAAATTATCATCTACACGGACCACTCCGCCATTCGACATCTACTTGCTAAAAATGATGCCAAACTGAGACTAATGAGATGAGTTTTATTATTGTAGGAATTTGAAATTGAGATCAAGGATAAGAAAGGCTCGGAGAACTTAGTGGTAGACCATTTATCATGTCTAGAAAAGGAAGAGGAGAGTACACCAAAGCCTATTAGAGATAGTTTCCCGGATGAGTTCCTTTTGGCACTACACCACATAGCAACTCCTTGGTATACTGACATTGTCAATTATTTGGTTGGAGGGGTGCTACCGGAAAGATTATCACACCAACAAAGGAAGAGGCTTTTGTATGAGGTGAGGCAATACCTATGGAAGGACCCTTATCTTTACAAAATCTGTGAAGATGGTATGATTAGGAGGTGCATTCTAGATATAGAGGTACTTGAGGTTCTAACACATTGTCATGGTTCAAGTTATGGGGGACATTATGGAGCATCCAAAATAGGTACTAAAGTATTGGAGAGTGGTTTCTTTTGGCCAACACTATTTAAGGATGTAAGGGAGTTTTTCCTATATTGTGATCATTATCAACGTGTTGGAAATATATCAAAATGCCATGAATTACCTCTCACTTTGATTCTAGAGGTTAAAATCTTCGACGTATAGGGGATAGACTTTATGAGACCCTTTCCATCCTCTTTTGGGAATAAATACATATTTGTGGGCGTGGATTATGTGTCTAAATGGGTAGAGGCTTGGGTAACACTCACAAATAATACAAAGGTAGTGCTTAAGTTCCTAAAAAAGATATTCATAAGATTTGGTATACCACGTGCCATTATTAGTGATGGGAGGTCACATTTTTGTAATTTTCAGTTCAAGTCCTTATTAAAAAAATATGGTGTGCATCATAAAATTGCCACACCCTATCATCCTCAAATAAGTGGACAAGTGGAGGTAACGAACCGTGAGCTTAAAAAAAATCTAGAGAAGACAGTTAGTAGTTCAAGGAAAGATTGGGCTACGAAGTTGGATGACACATTGTGGGCTTATCGTACGGCATTCAAAACACTAATTGGTATGTCGCCATTTAGGTTGGTGTTTGGAAAGGTGTGTCACCTATTTATTGAGCTAGAACATCGAGCATATTGGGCTATTAAGACATTGAATTTTAACTTAAAGTCCATGGGAGAGAGGAGGCTATTACAACTCAATGAGTTAGATGAAATTTGCCTCCAAGCTTATGAGAATGCCAAACTCTTTAAGGAAAAGATAAAGAAGTGACATGATGCACATATCATGAAAAAGGACTTTCAGGTTGGTGACTTATTGTTGTTGTTTAACTCATGACTTCACTTATTTCTAGGTAAATTAAAGTCTAGATGGAGTGAACCGTTCAAAGTGGTTCAAACATTCCCTCATAGTACTGTTGAGCTTGAAAATGATAGAGGCGAGCATTTCAAAGAGAATGCGAAATGATGTAAATCTTATTATGGAGGTTTGTGGGCAAAGGAGAAGGAAAGTATTTCTTTTGATGCCAATTCTAATCCTAAGTAACTTTGATGTATTAGGGTAAAGCTAAGTACCTTAAATTAGCATTTATTGGGGGGTAACCCAATTTTTAGTTAAGTTTTTCATTTAGTTAGTATTGTTTTTAGGATAAATGCTTTTATTTTGGTATTTTTATTTTTTTTAGGTTCACCAATGAAAGAAATCAAAGAGAGGCAAAAAATTTAAGAAAAGGTGTAAGAAATAGAGACACGGATAGAGACACGCCCGTGTCCTCACCTGTGTCCAGGTATGTCCTTTTAACCAGAGAGATACACAGTCACACACATGCCCTTGAGTCCCCCGCATTTTAATATATGCTTTTGGACAAACAGATACATGGGTCAAGACATGCCCGTGTGTGAGACCATATTTAAACATAAGAAATTGCACAGTAGGATACATGGCTAAAAACACGCCCGTGTAGTTTTTCGTATTAGCATAAATTATTTTTGATATATAGGCACATGGGCACAAACACGCCCATGTTTCGAGCTATGTATTTTTAAAAAATCTCCAATTTTAGCGAAATACGCCCGTGTTAAATAAACATGCCCGTGTATCGCTGGATTTTATATATGAATAGTTAGAGATTGTTAAAATTACTTCTTCGCGCCTATTCAATCTCTCCTCTTCTTCCTCTCACCCAACCGCCGAAATTAAAATTTTGACCACTATTCTAGCCAAACCCCACTGATCTCTTGTGATTTTATTTCCTTAATCATCGATTCTCACTCTACTATGTCTTCTCCTCCTCCCAAATGAACTAAGTATCACGCTCAAAGTGATCACCCTTCTTCTTCGCATCTTTTGTGCATGCCTCTCGTAGACCCACCACCTCAGGCTACTTCATCATCGTCTGGCGCCGCCACACTCCACCAACTTCTCCAGATCATAAATAAATGCACTCAAGTTAAAGTATAAACTCTCAAATCATTCCCTATTGAGCTTAACTGATTTCCTAGTCAGAGTGATTTAGAAATAATAGGTTTGTAGTCTGAGATTCATAGGCAGTTGAACACAGATGGTTAGAAAAACATGATAGATATTAGAGAGCCGTGCTATATTAAATTATTTATAGAATTTCTTGACTTTTTTTCTTTGGATAAAAAGGGGATTGATTATACTAAACCCGGGGTGATTGACTTTAAATTAGGGGGTAAACAATTTGCTATGTCGATATCTAAATTTGGGATGGCGTTAGGTCTCTATAGTGCGATGTTTGTTGAGACAGAGTTGTATAATAACTCCTTATCGCACGGGTCACATTCACGGGCACGCGCCTTCTGGTGTTCACATGTTAGGCCGGAGTTTTAAGATCATTATGAGCCTACTAGATCTAAGAGTACATGTTTTACTTCTCATGTATTACAAGTTTTGCATAGGATTATTTCTCACACGATTTGTGGTCATCGTGAGAGCATAGGGGTTGTGACAGTACGAGATATTTTTTATTTGTCATGTTTGATGACTTGTACGACGTGCAATTTGGCTTATGGATTTATGACTTATTTTGACACTATGTCAAATAAGTCTAGAGGTGCACTTTGTGGAGGGAGCTATATGACTAGGTTAGCTAAGAACCTGACCAGGAGCTGTTATATGGTTGTGCTTGATATGGACACCTTCCGTTTGATGTGCCTTGTGAAGAAGAGGGGTGATATGTATGTGTTGATAGATGGTGTTCCGCTTGGTGATGCAGCACCGGATATAACTGAAGGCCCAGATGCTTATATTCCTGATGTTCCTACTCCGAAGATTCCTCCTGTTCATGATGCTGGTTCTTTGGTGTGTATTGAGGCGACTCAGCGATGGCATGAGATTATGCTATACCATTTGCATTCTCAAATAGAGTGGCAGCAACAGTGCATTATGATGTTGATGATTGATTAGGGTATGCAGCCACCGCCTATGTCTCTAGCTCCCGCCGGTTTCTTCTCTTCGACTTTAGAGACTATGGAGCCACAGACTTCTTTTACACCAGAGGATGCATATGCGGATTTCGAGGATAATATTGATGAGGCAGATTTGGATGTTGCTACTGCTGTAGAGGAGGATAAGGCTACAGACGATGACGATGATGCTGATGATTCTGGTGATGGAGATGATGTAGATAACCTTGAGGACTGACCTTTTTTTTTTATTTTTTATTTTACATATTGTTTTATGTTTCTTGGATTATGTACTTATGGATATTTATTATAGTATTATGTGTTCTTTTTATGTTGTTTGTTGTTTTTATTTTTATTTTATTTCAGTTTTAGTTTGATTCGATTATCCATTCCTTCACTTCGCCGGATCAGTCATACGTTTCAATTCAGGGGAGTAATAGTTCTTTTTCTCCTTTATTTATTTATTTTTACACATTGAGGACAATGTGTTGGTTAAGTGGGGGGGAGTAATTTGAAAATTTTAAATTTTTATTTTGAGTTTAGGTTCCCATGCTTAAGTATTTGATTGTGCTTATCACTTTTATGAACTTCATTCAAATGATTTGGTTTCCTTGTATGATTGATATATTATCCAATTAATATTTGGCTTGTGATTCTTAAACTTTGATGATAATTTGAGGGTTAAAGGATTTTTAATATGTAATGAACTTAATACTAATTCCTCTTGGTTATGATTGAGACTCATAGATTAATGTTTAATATTTGTAAACCATATCTTTAGGTAAGATGGAGTGTTACACGTACTTGCTTAATTTATTTAAAAGAAAAAAAAATTTATATGCAATTTTGTGAGATGGAGCATAAAATGCACTCACTCAATTAATGTATTCAATTTACAATAGAAAGAAAAAGAGAGAGAGAATTGTATGAGATTGAGCATAAAACATACGCATGAAAGAATAATTAAAATAATTAATATGATGAGATTAATGGTTAGCATTATTTAGATGTTAATTTGTGAAATTTTTAGTTGTAATTAAGGGAATGGCTTTTCACTTGGTAATTTATTATATCCTTTAATTTTTAAGTTATCGTTTAGGCTTTTGAGTTATAAGGTTTATATTAAATGGAGAATGTGTTAAATGTGTGAGTGAAAGTGGTTTTTGAGTTTTGTTCATGTTAGTGATAAGATGTTGAGTGATTAATTTTGCTTGAGGATAAGCAAATACTTAAGTGTGAGGAAATTTGATTAGTGTATATTTTATTATGTTTTAGGTAGGTAATATGTGTTAATTTTAAGTTTAATTATATTAATTTGTATTTAAATATTATGTCTATTTTGTGTTTGTAGGTCATTAATCAAGGTTTGATGTGGATTAGTCAAAGATTTGGAGCATTAGGAGTTAATTTTTGAAGACTTAGTCAACACAGGCAAAGACACGGCCATGTGCCTGCCCGTGTAGTGTTCTGGACTAAAATAGCCTACTAGACACGGTTGAAGACACGGCCATGTGCTAGGCCGTGTAGTCTTCTGGAGGATTTTATTACCGTGAACACAGGTCGGGACACGCCAGTGTGTCAGGCCGTGTACTTCGCTGCCAAATTTACTTATCTGAGATATGGCTCGAGACATGGCTGTATAGGTGCCTGGATATTACATATGAGAGAAACACAGGCGTGTATAAATTGAACATGGCCGTGTATGCGAAAGAGTTAGGATTAAATTGACTTCATTGAATGCTAATCTGAGGGGAATTGGAGGAAGACTATAAAAGAAATAAGAGAACACATATTTAAGGGACTTCTGATAGAAAAAGGAGAACCTTTAGGGTATTATCAAGGATCAAGATTGGAGACCGAAGATTTGAGATATCAAGAGATTGATTTTCTTTTCTTCTTTTTAGTTCTTGTAATTAGTGATGGATTTCTTTTACTTGATTTCAGAGTTTAGTTTCATTATGTTAGGCTAGATTTTTATTCATTAGGGGATTGAGGATCCAAACATGAATTAGTTAATTTTCCTTTCCAATAAATTCTTTATTCATGCAAAATTATGTTTATTAAGTTTAATGCTTGTTTGTGTTTGGCCAATATTAACATGATTATAATTGAGATTATGCATTGAGAGATTATAGTTTTGATGGAACTATAGACATAAATTAAGCGAGTTCAGTATTATAGATAAATTGAATTGATTTAATTCCATAAGAGTTGAGATTAAACTTCGTGATTTAATTAATTAGGGTTTGTAATTGCAATGAGAATTGGGTTGCATGATCTTGATTAAAGATTACAAAGTAGGTTAATTAGCCTTGAGAGAGGTAATTACAACATTAGATAACTCAGGATTTGCATGAATAGTTGAATTAAGGGAAGGGAATTAGCTAATGAGTGTGGGGTGAATTAATTTCCTAATAGTTGTTTTAGATTTAGTTAATTGATTTCAAAATTAGGATTTCTATTTTTATTTAAGTTTTAATTAGTTATAGTTGAATTGATCAACATATCTGTGAGCTTTAAACAATTGGAGATAGATTAGTAGGTGGATAGATTGAAATCTCTGTGGGAATGATATCTTTATTACTACTTGTCGATTCTGTACACTTGCAGAGTTTTTACTAAACATATTCAACTGTGTTGCTCTTGGTCCGAAATATAAAATTTTATAATTTGGTACATGGCAATATATACACCCGTGTACTAGGCTGTATAGCTCTCGGATACAAAAATATCATATGTAACACGGTCATGTCTTAAATCAAACTAATCTGTATGCTGACACATGGCCTGTGACACGCCCGTATTACTATCCTGATAGCACATTTTACAATTATTCAAGAAATCCACAACATATTCACAAACTCATAACATCAATAGAAATATAACAATTGCTAACATAAACATATATGGGTGTATATACTCAATATCTACACCCTACCATAATCATTACATTCATCTTTTACAACCATAATTCTCACATTCAATTCACAATATAATTATCACATTCAATTCACATCATCATTCTTATATTCCATATGTATTCAAATATAGTGCTCAACATGTATGTAAATATAGTGTAACGATGCATGTTTATGCAAGTTAGTATCCGGCCGAAGCTCTCAACACACGTCACACACGTTTCACACAAAACTCACTTTTTCTTTTTCATATTTTTATTTTCATTTATATATCCACGGCCATTCTTAAGACTCTCTGCCCAGCTCAGTCTCAGATCTTACACGTATATATATATATATATATATATCATATGAATGGCCACATCTGAGACTCTCTGCCCAGCTCAGTCTCAAATCGTAGAGCTCAATCTCCACACACACATATTTTCCTCATATTCCTCACATCATGCCATATGCATATTTTTCATCATTCTCACAACATATCAGAATATATATGTACAATTATATCATCATAATTCAACATCTTTTTTTCATTTCTCATCATTTCCATATTTCATAGTGAATTACAATTCACCTTTCTCATAAGCAACACATATTAATTCATACCACATCAAGTGGCTTACACTCATAGGTGCCAATATTCACAATCCATCATTTCGCAAACTCAATTGACCATTCAATGGTCTCACATTCATATATATATATATATATATATATATATATATATATATATATATCATCATTATATTTTCTCATAACAACATATTCATATATATATATATATATATTCATCATGCTTTCTCACAACAATATAATCACATTTTCATCATTTTTGCCACTTAAATAGCATTCATAAATCAACATAGTTAAATAATTATAATTACTTGAAAATTACTACATATAAGCATTATGTTAATAATTACTTACTTCAAGCCTTCAACTCCTTTTTAAATAAAAGCTCCCCCTATTGAATATAGTTTCCTCAAGCTCTATCAACTTCTACACACAATCATGTGCCAATTTTAATAAGCAAGCATAGCAATTCACCTTAAAATCACAAAAGGGCAACTAGATGCTTAAAGTTCAATATGTCTAAATAATTCACACATAAGTCCAAAAATTATGAAAATAATATTGAAACTATATATATGAGTCTACTTTAAATTTCAATTAGAATTACTTGATTTAGACGTGTGTGGAATGAATTATAGATTTTTGATACAACTCGGGTAAAACAGGCAAAACAGAGTTGACAATATGAGCATGAAAATGTAGAGCCCTGCCAGTCAGTCTTAACAGCAAAATCAGTTAAACCTCAAAACACAAAAGTTGAAGAGGACATCTGAAGTTTTCAGAGCATCAAAACTTGCTCAATTTAGAGCTCTACAACTCTAGATATCACTAAATAACCAATACATAAGAAAATTCATAAACCAACCTATATACTACTACTGTCATATTTGATACATAAAGTTCATAATACTCTTAAAAATTATAAACTCATCCTAAATTCACCAAATTCATATAGACTCTAACTAAATGAGTCTACTTTCATTACCAACTAAAATCATATAATTAGCATATGTAGAGAATTAATTATGAATTTTGGAATTTATTCGGATATAACAGAGCATTTAGCATGAGTACTGAAATGTCCGGCTTTATTTGACCTTCATAATTACAAAATCAATCCATGCTCAAAATATAAAAATTATAGAGGACTCTTTGAAGTTTCTAAAAAGTCTAACTTTACTTAAATCAGAGCTTTATAGCTCAAGTTAGTGCAATAACAAAAGGACTGATAAATAGGGGAAAACCTACCCAAATTTAATCAACATCAAATCTTAACTTAATTCAATCATAAATATAAGGAAAACTTACCAATTGATGCTTTAATGAATATAAGACCTTCCATGAATTAATCACTAGAGTAGGGTCACAAGCTCTCAAAATCTCTACACTTTCTTCACTTTTCTTCTTCTTCCTTTCTTTACACAAACACACACCACACAAACATACATATATATACAAGCCACCAATCAAAAACCTCCAAGTTGCCTACCCCTAAAGTCTCCCTCCAATAACTAATTATCCTTAATATAATAATAATAATACTAATAATAAATATTTAATTGACTAATATATAAATATCTCTATAATATCCATAAGCCTCCTTAAAGAAATAGGTATATTACATAATATCTTAAAACTTTCTAATGTGGCAATTATCTCCAAACTTACCTTTCAATTAAGTCATTCTCTACACTTATACTTGTTTCAAATCCTAAAAATAGTCCACTTAGGTACTATGTATAGAATAAAATTCATACGTTATAATACATAAACTAAAAGGGCGGGTGTTACATGAAGAGCTCCCTGTAACTTAGCTAATGAATTTTCTTTTTGTACATACCAGAACTTGCTAGTCATTTGGTTTATGTCTCTACATCAAGATGTTGGGAGCCTAAAGTAAGATATTTAATATACTGAAATAGCTATTGCAATGGCTTTGGTGAGGACTTTTTTCCCTCCCATTGAAAGTAGCTTCTCTTTAGCTAACTTCTGCACTATCTTATATTTAATCTCTATAAAAGTTTATCTTTTAGATTTTTGAATAATGGCAAGTAACCTCAAATACTCGTCTAACCCTCCCAAGTGAGAAATTTTAAATAGTCTGGCTAAGTTTAGTTTGAGCTTGTATGGAGTGTTCTTACTAAAAAATAAGGCTAACTTCTTAAAGTTTATCTCTTGGCCACTAGCTTGACTATAAGTCTCTACGATAAAATATAAGGTTATCACCTAATGGCTTGTGGCATTATAAAAGAGAAAATAGTCATTTACGAAGAACAAATGAGAGATAGTATGCTATTTCTGCTAATTTTTCCTCCTATAATTTCTTTTCTCATTTGTGCTTGAATTAATATATTTAATATGCCTTCTGCTACCAGAATAAATATGTAGGGCAAGAGGGGGTCTCCTTGCCTTATGCTTTTTGAGGGGTAAAGGTAGCTAAATTGTTCTCTATTTAGATTATATGAGAAGGATATTATTGTAATACATTACATCACACAGTTTACCCATCTACTATGGAAACCCAACTTGTTCATCATATGCTTCACAAAGTTCCATTCTACTTTTTCGTATGCCTTACTCATGTCGAGTTGAACTGTTGCCTATCTAGAGTTTCCTTTTTCTTATTTATTTTTATATGGTTCATAATCATAAGAGCCATTAGGATGTTATTAGAGATTACTCGCCCTTTGATAAAAGCACTTTGTGCCTCATTATTTATGATAAATAGAATTATCTTTTGAAGTCGAGAAGTTAAAATCTTTGCCACTATCTTATAAAATATGGTGCATAGCCCTGTTAGTCATAAGTCTCTTATATTCTCTGAATTCCTTTTTTAAGAATTAAGAAAATGATTGTATGATTAAAGCTTCAGAGCGTTCTTCCCTTCTTGAAGAAGTCTTTGCCTATAGTACATACTTTTTGACTAATTATATTCCAGTATATTTGATAAAGTTTTCTAGTGAGGCTATTACTGCCTAGGGCTTTGGTTGGATTGATAGAAAATAATATTTGCTTAATCTTTTGAGTGGTAATCTCCTTAATGAGTTTTTCATTCATACTTCTTATGACCCACAGAGTTAGACCCCTAGTAACCTTTTCCAAATTATCATTAAACTGAACTGAGTAGATATTGTTAAAATACTGAAGAATTATTGCTTCAAGCTCATGCCTAGAGGATTGCCAATTGCCCTACTGATATTAGATTCTGGAAATCATATTTTCCTTCTTCTATTAGATCACTTTCATATGAAAGAACTTAGAGTTACTATCTCCCTACCATAACTAATCCTGCCTAGCTTTCTAAGCGCAAAACATCTCTTCTTTTCGCACCTCCACCACTAATTATACTTCTAATTTATGAATTTCTACCCTATTATAGTTATTTAATTTGGTTTTAAAGGGCCTCTACATTTTTTTAGTTCCTTGATCTTTTTTGCTGAGTTAGTCACTCAATTTTTACTCCAATTGACAAGTTGATGTTTGCAAGCTTTGAGCTTGAAGAAGGTTTGGAATAAGAAAGTACCCAAGATATTCCTGCTATAGGCTTCTTTAATCAGATTACGAGCTTTTTCATTCACATCTTATCGTGAGTCATACTTGAAGAGCTTTTTTACTTTCCTTCATAATAGATTGCTCTAAATCAGTACTGGGTTATGGTCTGAGCCAATGGCTGGTAGGTACTTAACCAAAATATTTGGATATGTTAGCATTCGTTCGATTAAAACACAAAATCTATCCAACCTAGCTTTGATGTGGTCTAAGCCCAATCATCTATATTCTAGGTGAAAGGTTCCCCTTATAACCTAGGTCAATCAATCCAGCACAACTAAAAAATTATTATGACATGGGCATTTTACGGTAATTTGTTGACTCACCTCCCTATTTCTCTTTAAAAAATAAAACTGAGTTAAAGTCTCCTCCCATTATTAATTTTGTTTTTAAGCTCTCTTAATATCTTAAAATAAAATGAAATTATTCTCTTCTCATACTCTTGTTTATTGAGAAATAGACACTTAAGAAATCCTAATTAAAGTTTTCAATGGGATCTTTTTACTTTGCAATGAATGAAGAAACTTTCTTTTATGATCATGGTTACTTCATCTTATTTATAGCATACCACATAGAGACCTCATGTTAGACCCTCAAGAGAAACCAAGTCAAAATACTTGAACCCATACTTTTCCCAATACTTTATAAACATTATCAATCCTTTTTTTTTTTGTATCCATAAGGAATGTTAAAGTTGGGGAATGAGATTTTGTAATCCCTTAAAGGTGATGGACTATCAGAGGGTCAAAATACTTGAACCTATTCTTTTCTAACACTTCACAAACTTTGTCATTCCTATTTTTTTGTATCCATAAGGAATGTTAAAGTTGGGGAATGAGATTTTGCAATCCCTTGAAGGTGATGGACTATCAAGGGGTTCCCTAAACCCTGACAGTTCTATAACATTAGCTTCATTGGTGAATGTGGAGCCATTTTAGGCTGCCACCCTTTATCTTAATAAAATTTTCATTGCAGTGTAGTCTCTTCTTAGCTAAATCCTCTCCTTCCTTTAAAGACCATTTTTTAAAGTTTTCGATATAAGCTCAAACTCACCTCTATAGATCATTCCTCTTACATTTTAGCTTTCAACAAATTCCTTTTCTTTTAGTTATGGCTATGATTCTAGACATTTTGTGTTCCCCTTGGAGATTTGACAAAGGGTTAGAAATAGCAAAAGGTGTGATAGTGTTGGCATGATTTAAAATGGTTAGGATTTTACTTATAGCTGATGGTGGTAGGATCAAATAGATCCGAGAGGGGTTAGAATTTATTATTTGTGGTGATTTAAGGCAGTGAAAGTAAAGGGAAATATCAAGTAGTTATTGGATTGAAATATGTTTAAAGGTTCATAATCTTTGACAAAGATATCTAAAAGTGTCAAGTTATAGGTCAGTTTAAGTTTCCTATTATCCCATAGTAAAGTTGGCCTTTTCATAGGGATGGGCTGTTTAACATTAAAAATGCTTGGGCCTGAGTAAACTAATTTTGAATAGTCTATATTTGGAAGGGGTTGGGCTATAGATAAGGGGGTTTTATCTTTATAAAAGTTATTTTGGGCTTTGATTGGGGTGGACCTATAATTTTATAGGTGAAGGGTTAAAGTTTAGGGCAAGGAATAACAAGTTTGGTCATTTCATTAAAAGAAGGATTTGTTGGAGCTCCTCATCAAGATCCAGTACTTTAAGAACAGAAAGGGCCATATAAAGCACTTTAGAAGGTAGAGGACTCACCTGATTAGCTGTTAGGCTAAGAGCCTTAGGAGTAGGGTCTGACATTTGAAAGATTTGGTGTTCTTTTAATAATATTGTTAAGATGTTGACTTATTGAAATCCTCGTTGCTTTTTAAAATCTTATCCTCTGAGTTGCCATTCTCAAATAACTTTTTATCCTCATTTGAAACTTGGGCTTCTATTATTGCTTTCTCTTTGTTGTTTAAATCATTGTGATTAGGATTTTAGAAACTATCTTTTAGTTATTCCTTATGATTAAACCTTATGTCTCCTTTCTCCTTACCACTAATAGAGACTGCTTTTGATTGTGATTGGGGAGCTCGGAGCTAAGGACCAAATCTAGACTTCTTACCTTTGAGACTTGCATTCTCATCACTTAAAACTATGTAATCATGAATAATGTTCCCCATAATTCACACTTATATATGGCATTTTCTCATACTTAAAATGGACCCAAGTCTTGCTCCTCGTCATTGTAGTGCTTTTAGAACCCTAGAGATATGGATTTGTTGATATAATAATTTTAACTATGATGCATGAGAAGTTTTTGCATGCAAGGAGTCCTTATTCTATGATTGGGTCTACTTCTATAACTTCATAAAAAAGTGACCTTATTTTTATAATATTGTCTTTATTCATCTGAATTAAAGGGATACCATGAACTTGAACCCAAATAGGTGTAAATTCGAGGCGCAAATCCTCAATGATCATTAACGGATCCCACTTTTCTAAATTCAACAGTTGATTATTAATGGACCATAGCCTTCCATTTAACACCATATTTGAACTAGTTGACCACCCTTAATTTTCTTGAGTTAAAATTCTTTGCCAAATTTTCAAGATTGTTGAAGAATATCTCTGAGCACATTAGTGTTGTAGGATCTCGACACTAGTAATTTTTCAACTAACACTTTACTTTTTAAAATGTGCATTATCAATTATCGGACTACATAAGGATAAAATGGGTTATTCTCTATTAAGGTTTAGTAATGTGAAATAATTACATTTACTGTTGTCTCTTTTATATCCATGAAGGAGTTAATGGGTTAGTTGGGATAGTACAAGTTATAAGTATGGGTAAATAATGGTTGGCGGGGTAGCAGCTGGAAAGTTTAGTTTAATATTAGTTAGAGTTATTGTTCGTTTTCAAAGGCAGAGAAAAAGATAATAGAAAAAATGAGATGTGGTGAGAAAATGGAGGGTGAATATGAAGGAAGAGGATGGAAGATCGAAGTTTAATAAGAAAATAATGGTGGTGGATCGAAAACCTAAAGTGATATTGAGGGATAAACCTTTAAAGGGAGAAGCCCTTAGAGATGATATAACTTTTGGGTTGGAGTTGGATGTCCCTTGCTGGGGCTCCTTTTATTATCTGCTTTCTAACTGTTATTAGCCCTAGTAAATTACGTATTTTAAAAAAAATTTGATTATTTAATTTTTTATTTGGATGATAATACAATCTTTTTTCAATAATTTAATTTTAATACTTTTCTGTATTTTAAAAATAATTTTATACAATATACTTTTAAAAAATTATGGTCATAATTCTTTACAATATATTTTTAAAAAATTATAGTAATAATTAATTATAAAATAATAAAAGTTTATAAATCATTTCTTCAATACTTTTTTTAACTTTAATCTTTTCTACACTTTAAAAATAATTTCACAAATTTATTTTAGTTAATAATTAGATGATAACAAAATTTTAATTAATTTAATTTTAAAACTTTCTTCAATAAACTTTAATAAAACATAAAAAAAAAGTACTACTTTATTTTTATGCAACAGGTCACTTGTTAACAACAGTAATAAAAGTTTGATGTACTCCTCAATGGGCTTAGCATACTAACTTGAGTTTACTTGTTCATTTTTGTTTGTTAACAAGTAAATCAAATCATTGCTTGGTAATTTTTCGTTTGTTTGTTTCATATTCTTTTGTTTGAATTCTTTAGTTAATTTATTGTATAGTTGGTTGAATTAAATAATTTCCTCTTTGAAGATTAGATTAAAATGTGTGTAATGCGTTTGATTCTTGAAACAGAATTCAAATTTAAATTTTTGATTTCGCTATTGTGTTATATTGTTTTTTTTAATCTGTATTTTTTTTGTGTATGTAAAAATTTATATACAGAATAATTAAAATTAAAATTAATATTTAATTCTTATGTAAACTTTAAATATCTATCACACGTCTAACTTTAATTTACTCTATTATTTATGATATTTAAATAATAATATCATATGTGCATTTAATTTTAATATAACTAAAACATTTAATATTAAAAAGATATAAATGAAATGTTTAAATTTAAAGTTTAAAACCTTAAATTTTAAAAAGTGAAAATACATCGAAATTCTGTAACTTTATTTTTTTACATAAACATTTAGTAATTTTATCTATTTACTTATATTTTATTATTAATTTTTATAGTTTATTTTATTAATCTTCTACATATAGAAGTACAAGCATTTTTTAAAATTTTTATTAATTTAAGAAATTAATTTATTTCAAAAAATATTTATATTATTTATGAAATATAAAGTATATTTAAATTATATGTAGATTAAAAGTATTAAAAAGTAAAATATCAAAATGATTAGAATAAATTAATTACTTGTAGAATTAAATTACAATTATAATTTAAATAGAATAAATTGAAATAAAATTAAAATTAAAATTATATGGGGACAGGTGGGTAATGAGGCTGAAACTGGGAGGGTATATCGTATTCGTATATGAAGTGAGAGAGTAAACAAAAGACAAAATGAGTAAAGAGTTGAAGCGAACATCATCAGAAACCAAGCTGAGAGTGAGAGGCCAACTGTGTGGTTTTGTCGGGTCTATCGGAGTTCCTCTCTTCTTTTAAAAAAGCCCATTTGCACGTTACATACATTAAAATTGAAATTAAAATGCACTTCCCTCAACACACTCTACTTTCCTTCCTCTCACTCCCTCTCCTTTGACTCTTTCTCTCCCAGTTCTGTTCTAGGGTTTTGTTTGGCTCTTCCAACAACTTTCAGGCCATATTTCTCCTTCTCCAGGTACAGATGCAGAAGACGTGGTTAATTTTTGGATGATTTTGATTTTTTTTTTTTCTGTCTTGGCCATGCATGCATTTTGTGCTTGTTTCTTTGCTTTTTTTTGTTTTTTATTAAATGAGGTGAAGCAGAGAAGAAGAAATTATGGGCTTTGTTTTGTGATTTCAATGTTTATGTGTTAGGCCATTTTTTGCCTCTTTGAAGAGACTCCAGAATCTTAATGCATGTGGTGTATTCATGCATTTTCCCTGAGTTCTTCTTCATCTTCTTTCCTTTGCTCTGCCAAAATTTGTTTTTGAAGCTGAGAAGATTCAGTGGGTATGAGCTTTGTGGAAAAATGGATTTTTTTTTTTTTTTTTTTGAGAACTTCTCTGTGGAAAAATGGGTATTGATTGATTTAGGCTTTTTGTGGGTTTATAGACTATTTAGTCTATAGTTTATATTATATTCCAGAAATAAACAATTTCTTTGAAGACTCCGTTTCAGGTAAAAAAAAAAAAAAAAGTGTCATTTGCTCCTTAAATTACTTTTATACCCTTGGTTGCCACATAGAACTACATTTTTGCCTGTTTTTGACGTGCTCTGTCCTCCTATGCGTTTTGTGACTGGTATCAGTGTCTTTTGGCTTTGCTTTTGCATTAACGTTTCTTGTTATCAACTCTCTTGTTATGTTAATGTTCTCTTCAAGGCCACAAATTTTTTTCCAATAAAAGATAGACAATGGAACATAATATTTGGACTAGGGTTTTTCTTTTTTCTAGTTCTTTTTTGGTGTGTGGCAATCAACCATATTTTAAGGTATATTTAATCATCTGTAAAGTGGATATCAAATGGAATCTTGCAGTACAAGACATGCATCCATGTTTTACTGTTTATAGTAAAATGGATAATGTTTTCTTTGAACATCATTTTACTCTTTGGTTCTTACATTCTTATCCTATTAGTTCTGCTTTTGCTGATATCTTCGTGTCATGGGCATTGATACTGATGAAAATAAAATAAAGACTTTTTGGGTTTGGCTTCATATGAAATTTGGTCCTTCATTTTTTCAAAATAAAAAGCTAGTCCTCAAGTTCTTGAAAAAATCAACACTTTATACATTACAGGATAAAAAAAATATAAAGATGTCATTTTGGTATATAGAAGACAGAAGTAAATTTTATTGAATGCAAGGACCAAACTGTTTGATTTTGAAAAGGTAGGACTGAAGTGAGTGTTAGACAAAACCTCAGTGTTCTTTATTGTTTTTTTGATAATTGTTCCTTATTAAGCTATGTGCTATATTTTAATTGTCAGATTGGTGTTAAAGTAGGTGACTTTTATATGATTTGTTTACTCTTTCCTGCTTCAGGTGTTTAAATGGAATCTCCTGAAGAGCAAGAGGCTTTGCCTCCACCCCCACCTCTTGTACCACCGAATGTAGTTCCTATTCAGCTTACACCAGACAATGTTCCTGAGGCAACTAAAACGGCACCAAAACAAAAACGTGTTCCAATGGCCAGGCGTGGTAATGGTACTAGAGGACAAAGGATACAACTGCTGACCAACCATTTCAAAGTTGGTGTCACTTGTGACGGTGGCCACTTTTTTCACTACAGTGTGAGATTTCTTTTTGTATGCAAATTTTCTTCTTGGCTTCCTCTACAATAATTCCGCTAAATATTCCATTCTTCTTTTGTTTAGGTTGCGCTATTTTATGAGGATGGTCGCCCTGTTGAGGCTAAGGGCATGGGAAGAAGAGTAATTGATAAGGTTCGTGAGACTTATGGTTCAGATCTAGCAGGAAAGGATTTTGCTTATGATGGAGAGAAGAGCTTATTTACAGTTGGTTCTCTTCCACGGAACAAAATGGAGTTCACTGTTTTGCTTGATAACATCTCATCAAATAGGTACATGGATGAGTTTAGGCTTATTTGTTTTATCATGAAGAATTATGTCTGATTATTTTATCATTGTACATTCTATGTTATCATGAAGAATTGTATGTCTGACTGATTAGTTGGTATTATATATTTCAAGGGGTACTGGTAGTGGCAGTCCTGTTGGTAATGGAAGTCCTCATGAAAATGATAAAAAGAGGATTAAGCGGGGTTTTCATTCTAAAACGTTTAAAGTGGAGATCAGTTTTGCTGCCAAAATTCCGATACAGGCTATCAAAGCTGCTTTGTGTGGTCAAGAATCAGAGAATTCCCAAGAAGCTATTAGAGTCTTAGACATCATTTTGAGGCAGCATGCGGCAAAACAGTGTGTGACTGAATTGAATTAGTTTTCATTTTCTTCTAGGATCATTTCCTTGGCATTGCTTAATGTATATGTAATCTTGTTGCAGGGGCTGCCTTCTTGTTCGTCAATCATTCTTTCATGATGATTCAAGGAACTTTGTTGATCTGGAAGGTGGTGTACTTGGATGCAGAGGATTTCACTCAAGTTTTAGAGTCACACAAGGCGGATTATCTTTGAACATTGGTAACTTCTCATTTCCTTGTTATTAGAGATATATTCTTTTTGAACCTTGTCTATATTACTAATTTTTGTGTCATTAACTTCAGATGGGTCAACTACTACAATAATACAGCCCGGTCCACTTGTTGATTTTCTCCTAGCCAACCAACGTATTTCTACTCCTTTCCAGATTGATTGGTCTAAGGTAAAAAAATTTATGTTCTGAAATTGTGGTCTTGTGCTAGTACAATCATTTACCATATTCAAATAGTTTGCTTTGTGCTTTTGTTTATAGGCTAAACGTACTCTGAAAAATTTGAGGATAAGGGTATCACCCACCAATCAAGAGTACAGAATAACTGGCTTGAGTGAAAATCTTTGCAGAGAGCAGTTGTGAGTCTTTTCATTCTATCATTTTCTGTTATATTAATATTGGTAACATATCACACAGCCTACCGTTATCTTCTTGTTCTCTGATTTTTCATGTTCAGATGTCTAAATTTATGACACCTTTCATCACTGTAGGTTCTCACTTAAATCGAGGAGTCTGAACAATGGAAATGGTGATGATGAAAGTGTTGACATAACAGTCTATGATTATTTTGTTAATCATCGTCATATAGACTTGCGCTACTCTGGTGATTTACCCTGCATCAATGTGGGGAGGCCTAAAAGGCCTACTTTCTTTCCTGTTGAGGTGATGATCAATTCTTGCTTTAACTTTGTAGATGTTGCTCTACAACTTTCTTTTTTTAATTTCTTTGTTGTCAAAACACAATTAATCTCTTTCTCTGAATTTTATGTAGTTGTGCGCACTGGTTTCATTGCAACGATATACAAAGGCCCTGTCTGTTATTCAGAGGTCTAAGTTGGTTGAAAGTTCAAGGCAGAAGCCCCAGGAAAAAATGAGGATCTTGACTGATGTAGGTTTCTTCTCATTGCACTTAAGTTTTTTTGGCAAATTTCTTGCATGCTATTGTTAATTTTTTTTTTAAAGATTATCATCATCATTATTGTTATTCTGTAGTTAGTAACTTATAAAATTATACATAAAAGATATAACATATATTACATTATATTAATGTTTGAATTGATGATAATAAATTGCATCCTATTCTCTGTAGTTCTTATTCTATGTAGGCAAAAGAACTATTTTAAATCATACATGTTATACGATAAGGCTAGTTATGAATATTTTGACTTTTTTAAAAAAGCTGTATTAATTATGTCCAGCCCAATTGATTTTATCAAACTTTAATTATTGTGTATAATTGTAATCATGCCATCTTAAAATTTTTAAAAGTTGTAAAAGTAATTGATAAAGAAAGCATAAGCAATATTCTGATTTAACTGTTAAAAGGGACATGCCATTTGTGTACCAGATTTTTGAATCTTGTTAATTTGGTGTTTTGACTTCATTTTTTCTTGGGATCCAGCTATGGACTGCTACTCTTTTATATTTTTTTATTTTTCATTTTTTCTAACTATTCATAATTTTTCATATATATTTACTGAACTATGGAGTGGAACAGTTTACGCCATATGCAGCACCACTCATAGTGCACCATTCCAGTCATTTTTGTATTTTTGTTTCCGTTTCTCTGTTACCTTCTTTCTCATTTTCTTTTAAGAGAACTCAGTTCTTCACTTCCTATTTATTATGTAACAATTATAAATTATACACCCTTGAATTTGTTTTAAAATTGAAACAGTTTCCTGAATCACAATGCACTTTGATTCTTGCCTTTCGAAATTATAAATTTTAATCCTTACAGAGCCATCAATGAAAAATACAAGATTTTATGAGATTGAAGTGTCTTTGAATATGATAATTTAGGAACTAAAGTGCAACCATTTCAAAAGTTTAGGGATAAAAGCGTGCTTTGATTTAAATGCTAGAGAAAGTGTAACAAAAACCTATTATTTTTATTATCCATGGCTAAATGTAGCGTTGTTATAAACCTCAGGGCCTAAGGCTGCTAATTTTGAAACATTAAGGACCAAGTTGTGTTTTAAGGCATACCTCAAGGTGTTTCGTAACTAACTATTTATTATTTTTGTGACTATATGCTTGATTGGAGCAAAATTCACCACTAACACATTTGATTGTTAAGTAATATGGAGCAGAACTGAAATAGCCCAATTGAAAATGGTTAGACACGAATATAATTGTTCCTCATTAAAATAAAATTTAGTCCTGTGCCATTTTTTTCTCATAATTTAGAATAGAAAGGTTACTGCTTCTGTTTTGGATTGTATTCAAAATTTATGTTATGAAGAATTTTCCTTATAGGAATTTTCATTGCTGTTCTTATTCTAAGAAAAGAATGAAAATACCTTTAATTTTAAGTTTTAATTCAGATTTGATTTCTACACTATCAATTTTTTTTAGCAATTTATTGTTGTTTATGTGGGGCTGAACAGTGATTTTTTTTAGGTAATGAAAAGCAACAACTATGGTGCAGACCCTATATTGCGCTCTTGTGGTATCACCATCAGCAGCCACTTTACTTCAATTGAAGGCCGCGTTCTATCTGCCCCAAAGGTATAACTTTTAACCCTTTTTTTTCTGTCCCCAGTTTTCAATGATCATTGTTAGCATTTCATACGTTGCAAAGATTCATGGCTTAAAATCACTGCAGCATTTTAATTTTTTTGGTGACAGTTGAAAGTGGGGAATGGGGAGGATTTAAATCCGAGAAATGCGCGGTGGAGCTTTAGTACTAAGGTAATGTTTGTAGTTTATTCTAAATGCATTAGTTTTGATTTTAGTGATCATAAGTAGAATTTGCTTGTTGAACAGAGATTTGCTGAGCCTGCTAGAATTGAAAAATGGGCGGTGGTAAACTTTTCTGCTCGTTGCGACATTCGTGGTCTGTGTAAAGATTTATGTAGATATGGAGAAATGAAAGGGATTGTAAGTTTTGTCACTATCCTTTGCACTTTATGAAATCTGGTGTCTTAATGTAAATTTCATTTCAGTTGTTTTGGTTTTCTTTAGATGATAAGTCAACCGGAGCATATTTTTGAAGAGAATCCTCAATTTCGACATGCACCACCTCCTATAAGAGTGGAGAAGATGTTTGAACAAGTACAACCAAGATTCCCTGATGCTCCTCCACGCTTTCTTCTTTCTGTTTTTCCTGATAGGAAGAATTCTGATATATACGGTTGGTTTTTTTTTCTCTATTTATTTTTCAATTTTTTTATTATTATGTTTAATCTTTGCCATTACATGTTGTATGGTTGTGCCTGAACAAAGTTAATTTTCTCTTATGTGGCTTACAATTGTGAGTATTGTGTCTGACAAATGGTTTTGATAAAGGTCCTTGGAAACGAAAGAATCTTGCAGAATTTGGAATTTTCAATCAATGTCTTTGTTCACCTAATAGACTCAGTGAGATGTATGTTACGAATGTTCTCATGAAGATAAATGCCAAGGTAGGTTAACTTACCAGAGTCTTCTTGAAACATTATTTACTTCTCTGTGCCCTGTGCCCCCCTCTCCACTTACTTATGCTGCAACTGCAGTTTGTTTTATTCCAACATTTCCTATTTTTGTGCTTCTGAACAGCTGGGTGGTTTAAATTCTTTGTTGGCTGTTGAACAATCACGGAGCATCCCCTTGGTTTCAAAGATTCCTACAATTATTTTTGGTATGGATGTTTCACATGGTTCTCCTGGACAATCTGATGTGCCATCCATTGCTGCGGTAATGTAGTTGCTTTCTTTTCATCCTTTTCCTTATGTTCTGGTAGTATGCTTGTCTAGGAATTTTATAAAGTTATGTGATTGTCCATTGGTAACATTTTTATGGAATAACAACTCTAGAAGTCCTGAAACTTGTCCTGTTTTTACAATGAAAACCTAGAAGTTATTTTTTGTACTATTCAGTTCTGAAAGTTCTTTAAAACTGTGTAATATGAACAATAATGACTGAAATATAAAATATATTTAAGTCATTGACTAAAAAAATTTCGAATTGACCAACAGATATCACTAGTGTAGATTTTTTAAAAAATTATTTAGGACTGGATTGTAAAAAAGATAAATTGCAGGACTTGATTGTAAAAATGGGATAGCTTTTAGGAATTGTGGTGTCATTTTCCCTATTATCACTAGTTCTCTTGAATCTGTTCAAAATTCACTTTGATGCTTGTTCTTCAAAATGTCTAGGTTGTTGGTTCTAGGAATTGGCCACTACTATCTCGTTATAGAGCTTGTGTTCGTAGTCAGTCACCAAAGGTGGAGATGATTGATTCCCTCTTTAAACCAGAAAAAGAGGATGATGCCGGGATAATCAGGTGAAATTTTTTCTGGCCGTGAACTTAGGATAAAGCTTATTCCTGCAGTTCTTGGAATTATAATTTTCTTTAGCTGACTGCTCTTTTGTATCTACAAATTCATATAATTGCAGGGAATTGTTGTTGGACTTCTATAGGAGTTCTGGCCAGACAAAGCCAGCTCATATAATCATATTCAGGTTAAACCCCCTTTCTCTTTGCTGTTCTTTAACATTTGGTTAATCTTTCAACTCAGCTTGTATCTGCGTTTGCATATAATTGGTTAAATGATTTTGGGAGCAAGAGATCTGCTGTGATGAAATATAAAGGAAGAAAAATTTTGTAGTTGTACTGAAGTGCTGGTGTAATTATGATGAAACTAAAGGACCTGTATGGTTGGTTTAGGATAATTATGATGTCTCCCGCTTTTCATTTAAGTTCTTTGCTACTCTTTTGAGTGTCAAAAAGTGGTGGTTGCAATCTGATGTTATATTTTGGTGCCTGGTTTTCTGCTACTTTTTGGCAGTTTATGTAGGACATCAATATTTTTCTTTAATTTCTGATATTCTTTTTAAGTCCCACACATCTAAAAGATTTAAGTGCCACACATCTAAAAGGTTAAATTCAACACAAGCTTGTTTCAGTCGCCACAACCACTAGAGATGGTGGGGTTAGGGAAAAGGGGATGGGGGTGGGGCCTAGCTTCTACATTCGACATTGTTTTCCCTGTTGTGTTGACTGAAGGGTAGGTTTGCCATAGTCCCATTGTTATGGCTAGATCATTGTTAATGGTTTTTGCTTCGCACTTGATACTTTATGTTGCACAAATAGGTTAGCTACCCATAGTTTTGGATGACAGCATTTTATTGACAGTGGCCTCTAAGCCTGGATGAAGACTATCTCTGAATCCAAGTTCATGGACATGCTGATTCTTTTAGAACTCGTGTCTATAAAAAATCATGTTTCTTTTCAATGTTGGAGAGCATTATTTGAGTTGAAGTAATTAATCATGCTCATAATCATTGAGCTTATCAATAAACACGTCACCTATTTCATAATTGGATTTTATCCTGACTAGGTTACTGAGATTTTTAAGATAACTCAATTCCTTTTTTTAGCTAAATCTGCCAACATCTTCTAGCTTCTTTTCTTCTTTTCAGATTGCCAATTTACCAAAGGCTGTTAGTCAATATACTTATAAACTTACTTCATTGAATTTAAATTTTCTACAACGGAAAAGAGAGATTGTTTAAAAATTCTCAGTAACGACAGCTTTTTGGGTCCGATATAGTGTATATCTTTACCCTTACACCTTGATATCTTCTTTTGAAGTCCTGTTACAGATGTTCAAATATATACAAATAACTTACCTCGGGTTTTGATGCTTATTGTGGCATTTTTGTGATTCTTTTTTTTATACCGTTTCATTTCTTGTTTGTGTTTCCAATGGTGAAAAGGGATGGAGTCAGCGAGTCGCAGTTTAATCAAGTCCTCAACGTAGAGTTGGACCAAATCATTGAGGTTTGTTGCTAGTACACTACATCCCATTTATGTGGATTCATCATGTTATTGACTGATATATTACATTACATTCCTATTATATGGAGTCATCATGTAATTGACTGATATGTTAACAGTGTGCATAATGTTTCTCTTTTGACTACTATGTTTCATTAGGCTTGCAAGTTCCTTGATGAAAGTTGGTCGCCTAAGTTCACTGTGATTGTAGCACAAAAAAACCATCACACTAAATTCTTCCAATCAGGATCTCCAGACAATGTTCCTCCAGGTTGGGGTTCTCAATACTATTGAGGAAACTACTAGTTGAATCAACTTGTGTATATTAATCACTTCATCTATATGCAGGAACGGTTGTGGATACTTGTGTGTGTCACCCACAAAGCAATGATTTCTACATGTGTGCCCATGCAGGGATGATTGTAAGTTTATCCTCAAACTGGATTTATGTTACAAATAAATAGGAATTTTTGCTGGTTTTTTATGGAATCTATTTCATCAGAAATGTTGCAAATATAGCATGGAGGATTAGTGAAGGGACAAAATATAGATCACCATTGTTATTGTAGGATGCTAATTGATAAGAGTCAAGGCAATGTTTGAATTGGAATTGAAGCATGAGTATCGATTTTTTGAAAAAAAAAAAAGCTCTTAGGGGATGAAATGCATTTTTAGTTTGAAAACTGAATTTGGTTTTCTTGTTATTCATTGGTGTTGTGGACTTGTAGTATTATCCGTTTTGCATTGGTTGTGTGGCCTAGTCCTAAATTTGGGCCTTTTCCAAACATAAGCATCTGACACTCGGTATTGCACAAGAGTAATCATTTTCTATGGAATCTGAATCCTTTCGAGGTTGTATTAGTTCTTGTTAAGAAATCCACGGGTCCGGAGAGTGTTGGCCCACTAACACACGTGTGGACTTATAAATGGGGTTGAGCCCATGTAACACAAAACCAATTGGCTTGTGTTAAGACCCAATCTACACCACTTATAAGCCACTATAACTTTTATACTTTTTCAATGTGGGATATATTCTCCAACACTCCCCCCTCAAGTGTAACTGGGCTTGGATCAGTTACACTTGCCAAACACAAACGGCGGGCCGACCCAAGAACTCACAAGGTCATAAACGGGCCGCACCCAACCAAACACAAACGGGCCGCACCCAAGGACTCACAAGGTCATAAACGGGCCGCACCCAAACTCAGGTCTTAAACACGAGCCCGGGATCATTGCTTTGATATCATGTTAAACAAGTCCACGGGCCCGGAGAGTGTTGGCCCACGTACACACACATGGACTTATAAATGGGGTTGGGCCCATCTAACACAAAACCAATTGGCTTGTGTTAAGACCCAATCTACACCACTTATAAGTCACTTTAACTCTTTATATTTTTCCAATGTGGGATATATTCTCCAACACTCCCCCTCAAGTGTAACTGGGTCTGGAAGAGTTACACTTGCCAAACACAAACGGCGGGCCGACCCAAGGACTCACAAGGTCATAAACGGGCCGTACCCAACCAAATACAAACGGGCCGACCCAACGACTCACAAGGTCATAAACGGGCCGCATCCAAACTTAGGTCTTAAACACGAGCCCGGGATCATTGCTTTGATATCATATTAAGAAATCCACGGGCCCGGAGAGTGTTGGCCCACTAACACACATGTGGACTTATAATTGGCTTGTGTTAAGATCCAATCTACACCACTTATAAGCCACTATAACTTTTATACTTTTTTCAATGTGGGATATATTCTCCAACACTCCCCCTCAAGTGTAACTGGGCCTGGACCAGTTACACTTGCCAAACACAAACGGCAGGCCGACCCAAGGACGCACAAGGTCATAAACGGGCCGCACCCAACCAAACACAAACGGGCCGACCCAACGACTCACAAGGTCATAAACGGGCCGCACCCAAACTCAAGTCTTAAACATGAGCCCGGGATCATTGCTTTGATACCATGTTAAGAAATCCACGGTTCCGGAGAGTGTTGGCCCACTAACACACATGTGGACTTATAAATGGGGTTGAGCCCATATAACACAAAACCAATTGGCTTGTGTTAAGACCCAATCTACACCACTTATAAGCCACTATAACTTTTATACTTTTTCAATGTGGGATATATTCTCCAACACTCCCCCTCAAGTGTAACTGCAAACACAAACGGCGGGCCGACCCAAGAACTCACAAGGTCATAAACGGGCCGCACCCAAACTCAGGTCTTAAACACGAGTCCGGGATCATTGCTTTGATACCATGTTAAACAAGTCCACGGGCCCGGAGAGTGTTGGCCCACGCACACACACATGGACTTATAAATGGGGTTGGGTCCATCTAACACAAAACCAATTGGCTTGTGTTAAGACCCAATCTACACCACTTATAAGTCACTTTAACTCTTTATATTTTTCCAATGTGGGATATATTCTCCAACAGTTCTAAAACTGAATTTGGTACAAATTAGAGATACTCAAGATTAATATGAGAGTCCACGATATAGGTGTTCTATTTATTATATGCTTAATAGTATTTGAGCAAAGATGAAGTAGAATTTTGATGCTTGTTAAGGAACAAGTACATCCATTTGTGGGCTGTCTCGAAACATTTCTAAACGTAAGAATATTCGACCCAGTATTACATCGTGATCTTTGATGCTCTTCTAATCTTTAGATGCATATATGGTAGGAATGTAGGGCTTGGCACTAGTTTTTAAGCAAATTTTCGCTGGTAAACTGGACCAAAATTTGACCTGAACTAATAGGTCTCAGGTATATGAATCCTCTTTACCTTCTCATTTTTTTGGGAAGTTTTCTGTGAGTTGAGACTGTATCATTTCTCCCCTTACTGTACAGTATTTTTGGTTTTGGTCATTATCGTTCTTTCTGTTACTTGTAGCTGTTTTTCCCTTTTCCTAAATGCATCTAGTGTGGCCAAACTACTATAAATGACCCTTCATCGTCTGAATGCATTAGTTTCTTGACCCTGATTTTTCATTTTGCTTTGTATATATAATGCCTTTGTCTTTTTGCTACCCATATGCTATGGACATTTTCGAGTTATTGTCTAATGACAACAACCATATTGCATAATTGTCTTTACTGCAATTTGACAGAATTTACTCATTATCTAAATCTACACTTTATGCTTGCGCAGCATTGTAGTGCTTAAACTTTTTGATATTGAATGGTAATGTTATAACCTAGTGAGGTTGCATATACCTTTGTACGCTTTAGATGAAGTTTTTAGCATTTGTGAACCAGGGATCAAATAAAAAAGTTGTTAGGATGCCAATCCTGCACTCCTTACATGGGGAATTCGATGTGGGTGGATAATTTCAGGTTTTTCGTTTAACTAGCTTTGTAAGGTGGTTGACAAATAATATCAGAGCTGGGGTAAGGATTTGAAGAAAAGGTAATTAATAAGGATTTGAAACAACCTTTAACTATATGTTAGTTTGTAGTATTTATATTTAAAATATAATATTTCAAATCCGAAATTTTAAATTAAATATATGAATCCAAATGCAGCATTATTGATTATTATTATATTTGCTTTCTCAATATTAGAAAATTGTTTTGGAGATTTACCAATGATTTATTCTTCTATTATCAAGAATTTATTCATATAAATTTGTTTGTCTTGTTATATGGTTGTGCTTATTAGGCTATTTCGGTTTTTACCATGCTTGATAGTGGTGTTGTGGGTATTTCTTGGTTGGTTAATATAAGCTACTTCAACTGCAAATCTAGTTTGTGCCGAACCTAATGTTCAAGAACAATAAATGTATTCTTTAATGAAATGACGGCGTTCTCTTCCACTTATCTTCACACCTTGTTACCTAATATCATTAACTTTAGTTTTGTGCCTAATTAATTGTCTTTTTGTTTGATCATTTAGGGGACAACTAGGCCAACCCATTACCATGTTTTGTTAGATGAGATTGGCTTTTCAGCTGATGATCTACAAGAACTCGTTCATTCACTATCCTATGTGTAAGTCGTCTTGTTTTCTTCCCTCATGTAAAGGGTTTATCTAGTTGCATTAATTGTCATAACTCTCTAAGTTTTGCAGGTACCAGAGAAGCACAAGTGCAGTATCTGTAGGTAATGAACTGTACCTTGTAATGTTATGCATTTCCATTTTGATGGTCAATTTAAATTGAATTTATGCAGTGTGGCTTTAGTTTAGGACTGGCTCCACTCGTGGTTTTTAGTGACTGGCAAACATGCCTTGAATCTATGATATAGAACATGGAAGCAGAAAACCTATCTGGGCATGTTTTTAATCATTAGTTCATCAACGAATGAATGTGATTTTAGTGCAAATCGAAATTAGTTACTTTGATGGTTTTTAAATTTAATTTTTTATTAGTTACTGCATTATTGAAAGTTTGTACATCTGTAATAGTGTTTTTAGGTGCACAATGAGTAAGATTGTCTTTCTGCTTCCAATGGTTTGATCTCCATGAGCAACATTAACAGTGTTACCGCCATTCTTGTGCAGTTGCTCCTGTTCGCTATGCTCACTTGGCAGCAACTCAAATATCACATTTCATGAAGTTTGAAGACATGTCTGAGACTTCTTCAAGCCATGGAGGCCTGACTTCTTTAGGACAGGCCCCTGTACCTGAGCTACCATTGCTGCACCAGAGAGTGTGCAGTTCAATGTTTTTCTGCTGAGAAGCGTGACAAATTGTTTTATATCTAATATTATCAGGACTCAATCTGCATGTAAGCCATCAACTGTAGTGTTGGCTATCTGTAATTATGTAATGTTAGGGTATATAGGGAGGTAACGATGTGGATTGTAGTTCTCAGATGGTGTGACATATCAAGTAGCGCCTGATGTGCGAGAAGCTGGCATAATATTTTGGATTTGTGAAGTGCTGGCCTAATGTTTTGGTTAGAACCTTTTCCATTTCATCTGGTGTTTAACATGAAATGTATGAACGTCACTTGCATTTTTAATTTAAAAAAAATAGTTAGAAAAAACTCCACTCGAACTATTTTTTTTTTTTGTCTAACTGGAATAATACGTGGCTCGTCCCTATTTTAAATTTTAAAAAAAAAATTGTTAGCAAAAACTTTCATTTTTTTTTATGTAAACTACGTAACTGTCACTAGTTCGAACTTGAGAGCTTAAGCTCAGCTCCCTGCCAACTGATCACAACGGTAACGGTAACTGATCACAACGGTTATTGGTAGAAAAAATTCCCATTTTTCACTAATCTAATTGATACTCTCTTTTCTTGCAAAATACTATTTCCCAAAGTCTAAAAACTCCAATTTTCTTATAGCAATTTAAAAGTCTTTTCTCAATCGCAAACTCTAATTCTTCTAAAAAAATAATGATTAGGCATGTTTGTTGGAGAATTAGGCTTTGATTTATCTAGAAATTGTGAAGGATGTGGTTTGACTAGTCCCAAAAACTTTATTTAGTTCAAAAAATGTTAAATTATCTTTCGCTCGTTTAAATATTCTCATGCTATATGAAATGATATTATTCATATATCTCTTTGAAAGATATGTATTATCATCTTTTATGGATGAATGATGAACTGTTGATTATGTGATTGTTCCAATAATTTAATGGACACAGCCTAATAATTGGAAGGACAGGCATGAGTGTCCAAATAAATGTAATAAAAAGAGGAAAAAAGGTGAAAAATGAGAACGAATAAGCCAGCGAAACGAAACCCATTCATAAAAACACCAAATTAAGAAAAGAAGGGTTTCCCAAATTTAGAAATTTTGTTAACAAATCAATTGGAGAACAATGTTATGTGCCAATTTTTAAATGAATTGAAGAAAGAAATTTGTAAGTTCCTTATGATAAGTAGCACGTGGCAAGTTAAGCGTCCGTAAGTTTATAAAAAAAAAAAAAGAAAATAGAATGAAAGTAGGCATAAAAATAGGAGAAATGGAGAAACAGAAGAAAGGGAGAGAGAGATATGACTGACTTTGCTTTTTCGTTGGGAAATATTTTTTTTTTCTCTTTTCCAGTTACGGATGTTTTGGTTCTCTCGCGCTTTCGTTGCTTTTCGCCTTCTTCCTTGAATGCCTTGATGAGCGTTCAGGGTTTGTGTATTCTCCATATGTTGTTCTTTCTCTTTAATTTATTTATTGCGTGTCTATATACATATATGGTCTATGGATTGTTTCTTCTTATATATATACATGTACATATACCATGGCATTTATATTAGTTTCCTCTTCGCAATATTCATTTCTTGCTACCCATTTGCAGAAACTTTTGGCGATTTTTGTGCGGAAGAGCGAGGGGATTATTTATAGGTGTCGATGGAAGATTTACAAGAAATTATTGCTTATGCGGAACAATACTTTGTGGCTTGTTTTTAACTGTCGAAACTCAGCGCTCTACTTTAAATTTTGACACCTCTATGCCAGTCTATATTATAGGGTACGAATTAAACTGCTGCATTTCTCTCTTAATCTGTTAATGCCCATTTCTTGATTTTCTATATCCTCTCTTCATTTGACCATAATATTTCACTATGTGCATTTCTCTTTTTATTTTGCGGGTTGGATTGATTTCTCGGTAACCTCAAACTCACCGGTTAGAGGCCATCGAGACAGTGATATTTAATTAAAATGATAAAATTAAAAATCTAATATCATGTCAGTGAACTTGTCACATATTGTTTTGAAAAAATATTAGTATCACGGGCAGCCTCACTGTTCGCTGAAATTATTTTCTAGGAGGCTAAAAAGTGTATGGAAGGCAAAAACAAAAAAGGACTGTTTTATCTTTTAGCATGGCAGAGGGATATTTTTTTATGAGTAATGTTAAATAAAATGTGGCGCGCATATCATTTTACTAAGCCTCTTAAAATGGGGAGGCCTTTTTTGTAATTTTTTTAAAAAAAATTCTATCAGTGTAGGCTGCGCAATAACACTGTCCTTTTTTTTAAACTAACTTTTTATTTATTTAGTTTTTTAGTTAGCTTGATATTGTTGATTTAGCCTTTAAATATTATATGGTACAGAATAATTATTTGAAAGGGAAGGCTGGGTACGTGTGCGCCCACCCTCCCCTACCCCTGCACTAAACCGGTGCACCGGCTGGCTCGGGTAAGCCCTTTTCTTAGTTAAAGTGACAAGAAAATTTCATGTTAAGAACGAAAAGTACCTACGTTTTTGCCTGCTTTTATTTTTGAAAGGAAAGAGTGTGTGATTCCATTTCATGATACTCACTGTCAATTGACTGCGGCTGGCTGAAGGTAGGTACATCAACAGTTGTTCCATTCCAATATTGAGAATGAGGTTTGCACGAGGAACACATATAGTTAGTAGTTAGTACTAGTGAGAAGCTTTATGTACATCTGAAATTTGTGATACTGTAGTTACAAAATTCATTTAAGGGTAATTCTACATGTCATATCTGTGACATCTAGTGGGTTGCGGGTTATGACAAATTATGTAAATGACTTTCAAATTTCTTTTCCTCGTAAAATGGGGGCAAAACTATAATTTTTTTTAAAATTTTTGTCTTATCGTGCCTGTCTTATATATCATCACCCTTCATGTTATATAGAATCTTTTTCCTGTTCATTGGGTTGTTGAAATTTTCATTTGTAAATGTGTGCTTGCTGTTGTTGGTCATTGATTTATACCTTGTTTGTGTTAGTAAAAATGTGATATCTGATCTCCTGTTGAAGACAGGGATCCTTTGAGAAGAACTGCCCTTGGTATGCTCTACTGCCGTTCTCTCATGCATGAGACTCTTTAAAATGGCGGTAGTCATTGATCAACATCATGGATTCAAGCCATTTAGCCGATATCAGAGATGCAGTCTTCAATCCTTTACTCACTTTGAATACAATATTCATGAACTTAGCCAACCCAATCTTAACAACTCCTTAACACAAGCATTTGAAGTTTCTAATATCCACCGAAGCTTCTCCACTCCGTGCTTCTCCCTGTCCGCTAGATTTGAAGAAGAGTTTGATGTTAATCCAACAGTTGAAATTGTTGGTGGTCATGGAGCACCTAGAGTGCATGCTCTTGTTGTTGAGGTTGCCATTGCTATGGCCTCCGGAGTTGATCCCATGCCAGCCTCAAGTGGACTAGGTGGTGCCTACTTCTTGCGCAGCAGGAATGGTAAAAATATTGCTGTTGCAAAGCCAATCGATGAAGAGCCTTTAGCCTTCAATAACCCGAAAGTTTTTGGTGAATTGACGCTAGGCCAACCTGTTATGAAACGTCCAGTTCGAGTTAGTGGAACTGAAATTCGTGAATTAGCTGCTTATTTGCTTGATCATGGTGGCTTTGCTGGAGTTCCTCCAACAGCCATAGTCAAAATCGCTCATGTTGGATTCCAGGTGAATGGTGGTGCAGCCCATATTTCTCCTCCACCTCATAAGATTGCCTCACTTCAACAATTTGTGGATCATGATTTTGATGCAGGGGAATT
>CATIWO010513351.1:0-19271 GCA_949673435.1 Macaranga tanarius
GAGAGTGTGACAGTTTCAACAGCAAAGGGGTGAGCTTGCAACTCAATAAGTAACTACGAATACAATTGTATACATATACTAATCATAGAAGCAAAGAGATGATATAACATGATAGCCAATATTATAAACACATTCTAAGGATCATAACATAGTCTTTCAAACCTCTACCAAGTCTACAAACAATCACCATATAGTTCCATAACCAATGGCACTGCATAAAGTGCGTACGGGAGTCCAAATGAAAAAGGAACAAGTGAGTAATGAAATGTCAAGCTTAATTAGAGAATCATAACGATAGATTCAACTCCAACTCAAAACATGAAAGTTGTAGAAGACTCTTTAAAGTTTCTGTAGCATCAAACAATGCCTCATTTGGAGTTCTATAGCTCAAGTTATGGTCAAAATATGAAGATAAAAGTGTGCTGAAGAAGGGCTGACTCGTCATGACTCAACACACTCATGCCGAGTCGGCACCCCGAGTCACAGTCACGACTCGACACAGGCACCGGGAGACTCAACCTGACTCGACCCTTCGAACCATGTCGCACTCTCTCAGCCATAACTCCCGCTAGAGAACTCGTATTCAAGTGATTCAAAAGGCTATAGAAAGCTATTTCAGAGAGCTACAACTTCTATGAAGACACCTAGACTCAATTCATTTATATGGATTAACGAAAATATTCTTGAAGTAACTAGTGATGTCAAAGCACATGGCTTTTCACCAAAACATAACAATCCTTCCCACACTTGAGTATAACTCAATTCAAGCCACAACAATACATGATAAGTATACTAAATCACACCAAATCATTTATCACTACATAATTCTCAATTATTCAAAATTACAATGTATCATTTATTCATCAAATCATAATTAAATAACCCATTCACACATTGCATTTTAACACACCCATTGGTGTTCACATAATCACCTTCACATTAAATAGATATCCATAACCAATTTATATAATGACAAGAATATCAATATTCACATTTCCATTTCATTATTCAAATCTGGCCATAACCATATTCATACCATCACCTTACACATAGCCACATTTTTGGCTCATTTCTCACAATCATCAATTCCTCACTTATTTCACCTTCTTGTGAAACATACTCAATAATTCACATATGTTGACGGTCACTTAGCCAATCAACATACTCAATAATTTATACTGTCGATGATCACTTAGCCAATTGACTTAATCACAATTCACGTATGTCAACGGTCACTTAGCCAATTAACATACTCAACAATTTACATTGTCGATGGTCACTTAGCCAATCGACTTAATTACAATTCACATATATTGACGGTCACTTAGTCAATCAACATACTCAATAATTCACATTATGTCGACGATCACTTAGCCAATCAACTTAATCACATTTAATATAGTCGACGGTCACTTAGCCAATCGACATATTCATCACACATTACATCCATGCTCACATTCATAGCATTCAACATACATAATTATAAACGGAAAATATACCACTCATATACCAGAAGTATACCAACAATATACCACAATACATCTGTATCCTCATTTGCCAATATCATTATTTGACAACCAATCCTCACATATTTCACCTTCAAGTGAAATATAATACAACCAATATATCACAATACATATCCATTCAATTGCATCTCAATAAGCCAATATAACAGCATTCACAAATATTAAATCAAAGCTCATATTCATAATATTCAACCTTCACTTGGTGTCCACTACACCACACACATATATTATCTTTTACCCATTTTCTCATTACATTTCCAATATAAAAAGGGTGGAACTCATTCCACATCATTTCACAAATCAAATATTCATTAAATTCCAATGTAGGAATACATCTTATTAAACATATGAGCTAAGCATATATATACACAACATATATTAATAGTTACTTACCTCTAGTTGCTTCCTCTTCAAAAAGAGCCTTTCCTTTAATTATGAGAAGTGCTTTCCTCCCCTTTATCAATCCCTACACATAATTCATACATCAATCTCACAAACAACATTGCAATTCACCCCAATATCACAAAGTGCAATTAATTACCCAAAGTTCAACATGATCTAGAGACATACATAAAAATCCAACAACCCCCAAATTACTACCAAAGCTAGGGTTATGTGTGTACAATAAATTTCAATTAGAATCACTCAATTAGGAAATGTGTGAAATTAATTATGAATTTTATAATCCAACCGGCCAAAACAGGGCACTCACAGGAGCAAGAAAATGTCCGACCCTAATTTTCCTACTTAGCAACAGAATCAATCAAAACTCAAAACATAGAAAATGTAAAGGACTATTTCAAGTTTCTAGGGAGTCCAACCTTGCTTAAATCAGAGTTATATAGCTCAATATATGGCATAAACAAATGGACTGAAAAACAGAGGAGGCAGAATACGAATTTCACAATAATCAAACTCAATTTAAATCAATCATCACCAACAAGTAAACTTACCAAATTGATGCTTCAATCAATCATAAGCCTCCTAGAACTTCTTAGTCTTCTTGTTAGATAACCAATACAAGATCAAACTCTCTTAACAATAAACAAGAACACTCTCCTCTCTTCTTCTTCCAATTCTCTACACACCACCCACACATACATACACACACAATATTTAATATTCACATAATAATCAACCAATCCAAAGCTAACAAATTACATCCCCCAAAGTATTCTTAACTTTATTTATAATCATCACCAAAATATCATAAAATTAAATACATAAATAACCCTTATAACTAATATAATAATAATACAATAATAAATATCACCACATTAACTAATTATCTCCTTAATGAATTGGGCATATTACACAACACCCCACAACTTTTATTTGTGACAATTCACTCCCAAATTAAGTCACAATAAGGTCCCTCTCTACTAACATACACCTTCTCATATTTAGACATAATCCATAACTGGACTATATATGTCATGAATACTTAATTCTTGAATAGTGAATCTAGGAAGTGGGTGTTACAATTCTTCCCTCCTTATAAAAATTTCATCCCGGAAATTTACTACTCACTACTTAACTAGATCAAGTATGGATATTTTTGCTTCATTAGCTTTTCTACCCACTATGTTGCTTCTTTAGGTGAGTGGTGACTCCACTTTACCCTTACTATTGGAATCTTTATTTTTCTTAACTACTTTACCTTCCGATTTAGAATCTCTGTCAGTTCTTCCATATATATCAATCCTACAAAAATCTCTACCTCAGACTCTTGTATCACGACTAGGATTCGATCTATACTATGACAATATAGACATATAGAACACATCATGAATAGAAAATAGTTATCTTGGCAAGGCCAATTTATATGCCAACGGTCCTATTTTCTCTACAATTTTATATTATCCCATGTATCTCAGACTAAATATTCCTTTCCTTCAAAATCTTAAAATTCCCTTATTAGTCTTCTCAAAGTCATGCAACTTTCCACACTCAAATGAGGTTCAAAGTAACTCAAAGACTCTTCAAAGACATATATATGATACTTAATCAATCACAAGTTTCAACATTTATATACATACTTTCATAGTCTCAATAGCTCTTTCCTACACCATTTCTCATTCACTAACATAAGCTCAAGGTATATCTATGTCCCCACATCATTTAATATTCAAATATTCACCCCTTTATGATACATTGAGTACACACAATCATTTCATATATAGAGACTTATATATAGCCAAATATGTGTAGTTGCATTTCATCGTTTCTAACACCCTTAATCCTCAATTCCATACTAGAATAATATAATTAATTCAACTAAGAAAAAATTACACAATCATTATGGTTCATACCAAACTGGCAAGTGCCAGTGTCTGCTCGCAGCTAAAATGTTTTTTGAGCTTCACACGCCCATGAATCTCACTGTTCAAAATCCAACATACATACATGATTATAGACACTCCCGCATTTTTGTCCGTGTATCACACTACCCAAAATACACATTTAAACACGGCTATGAACACGCCCATTTCTAGCCCATATTCTCCACTATCTACAAATTGTAATATGAAACACGCCCATGTCCTAACCCCAAATAAACCGTATCTTAACATATGGCCTGAGACATGCCTGTGTCTCTATCCGTGTCTTCAACCTGATAATGTATTCAAATACATTCTAACCACTTTATAACCATTTAACCATTCAATGGTATCAATAATAGACTAACACACACATATAGGTGTATACAAATGAACATCATCACATAACTAACGTATTCTCACACATTAAATCAACATTTACTAATTATACATATACACAATGCAATAACACATGTTTATTCATGCCACATCAAGTGGATTGTATAATTTAATGTATACGGTATCCTTCACAATTCACCATATCACATTTTCATTTTAATATTCTTACAAACAACAAATTAATATATCATCCTTGACACAATATCTGGCATACACCAACCAACATAGTCATATAGCTATAGTTACAAAAGAATTAATATACAAAAGAATTAATATACAAAAGTATTAAATTAACAATTACTTACACTCAACACTTTCCATATTCCCCAATTATACGCCTATTTGTAATTTCACATCCCACATCACTTAATATTATAAATATGGTATCATTTCATATTTCATATGATCGATGATCACAAAGCTAATCGATATCACATTTCTCATAATCGATGGTCACAAAGCCAATTGATATCATCACATCCACATTTAATCACATTATAGTATCATTATACTCAATGGATCAAACTCGAGTTCATAATATAACCACACATATAACCACAAATCAATACCATCATATGTATCGACTTCATTTTAGTATACCAAATTTAAGCACATATAACATACCATAATATTATCAATATGAATTTATAACAAGTATTCAATTAACAATATTACCTATCCTTGGTAGCACCCTTCAAGGTACCACATACATGTGTTCACAATATAATACCAACACGTGGCTACAATAATTCTAATAATGTAAATTGCAATTTTGTGTTAGTAATTTTCACTATCAAATTACAAAGTAACAATTGTATCATAAATTACAAACCAATGATTAAATCACATGTTAATAAATTTAATCATAATTTGATTATTTTCAATAATTAAATTAAAATATATCTCTTTAATGCTAAATACACTCTTTAAATTATCACACTTGCCTTCCTACTATCCTGTAATAGCATAATAATAGTTACAATGAATAATTTAATTTCTTTTACCATAGTCACTAAAAATACCAATTAATTTAACTATAAAATATGAACTTCTTTATATTAACAATATAGATCTAAATAAAAAATTAACTAACAAATTAACTAGCTAATTAACTTATCATTATATTTCAGCAAAGATTATAAAACATTTTTATAACTAACAACTCACTAATTAAATTTATTTTAACCAAAAAACTGTTTTTTTTTTTATTATCATTATATACATCTAAATAAAAAAAATTTATTTACTAAAATCTAATTAAATTATCATTATATTTTCACTAACATTATAACAACATTTTTATATATAACACCTCAAAAATTAAATTAATTTTAACAAAAAATGTCATTTCTTTTGCCCATATATATAACTAAATAAATAAATTTTACTTACAGCTACATAATTAAATTCTCATTATATTTTAACAATCATTATAACAAATTTTTTATAACAAACTCCTTTACCAATCATATGTTCTTAACCATAAAATGTTATTATTTCTATTAGCAATATACATATAACCAAAAATATAAATTTTTTCTAACAATCAACTACTCACATTTTAATTATATTTTAACTAACATTATAAAAAAATTATGACTAATAATTTACTATTTCAATTTATTTTATCTATAAAATGTTATTTTTTTAATAATATACATAATTACCTAAATTTATTTTAACTATATTTTTTTTTAAACTAACAATATAAAAAAATTAAATTTAAAAAATGATAGATATGCCTGTTTATATAGACTCTATTGTTACTGGAGAAAAATTTTAAAATTAAAAGAAGAAGAAGAAGATTGTTAAGAGAAGAGAAGAGAAGAGAAGAAGAAGAAGAAGTGTAGGAAGAAGAAAATTATTTTAGCCAAGTGAAATTTAGGTGTGGAGAGTCCTGCAAATTGGCTGTGTTATATAGAGGAATAAAATATTAAATCATTCCACCAGTCAAACAGGCAGAATGATATTATGTCCATCACACTGAATGCCTCTTTAAAGAGGCACTAAAACTTCAACTTTTTTTTTTTGTCATAGTTGTAAAGTGGTTGTGTTATGTCCATCACACTTAATGCCTCTGTAAAAAGGCAATAAAGCTTCAAATTTTTTTTATTTTTCTCCCTTTTCGCCACTCAAAGTGGCACAAAACATTTTTTTTTTTAAATGTTGGCATTCCGCCAGTTTGACTGGTGGAATGCTGCATAGGACTTTTGTCCCCTAGCATTTCTGCTAGTCAATTTCTACCAGTTTGACTGGTAGAAATACTTTTGACCTATTTTTTTTTAATTTCACCCCATTTTGATAATAATTTAAAATTTTACCACAAAATGGGAATATATTTTTTTTCACCATAAAATGGCAAAAATCCCATTTAAAATATATAAAACACATCTCTGATACATATATCTATTATAAAATAGTCACTTCAAAGTTATCATTCAAAATTATATATAAGTTTCGCATTACAAATTATTGAATATAGCATATTCAAAACTATAACATATCTATTACTATATATTCTACAGATCATTACTTTTGAAGTTCTCCGCTGCATCTGTTTTACTTACTATACGCTAAGCTATCATCCAGACAACTACTCACAAAAACCTGTGACTCTGAAAAATTTTATAAAATGGAGTGGTGAGTATTTTTGAGAGAAAATACCCAGTGAGTGAAACATAGTACAAATAGGGACTGCTTGACGATTAAAATCCCTTTAGAATCCCAATAACAAATCACAAGCATGAAAACTTTGAAGTTCAACAGTATTGTCAAGACGATTTTACACGCGTTATTGCATGTTAAATAAATACTTGAAATTACCTCTTTTTTTTTATCATGTCACTAGGAATAGCATTTTAAATAACTCAAACTTTTGAAGTTTAAAATTAAATTTCAAATATTCAAATAACTTTCTGGTAACACACTCTTGAGCTGTGGAATAAACATTGGAGTTCGTAAAAATGTTCATATTTTTATGTCATGCAACTTGTATTGCTCATGCACGGTTGAAATCTCTTATAAAATTCTTCAAACTTAACGTAATTTAATAGAGGTTTAATTATTTTATTTCACAAAAACTTTCTTTATCATTATACTAATTCTGTACGACCCAGTCGTATTTGCCTCTTGACATTTCATATTTATGCCAAAACTCATACCTTTGTGCTTATCACAACGTTTTATAAATCTTTAGAAAATATTGTAATTTCATTTAGAGCACCATAGTATTTAAATATTTGCATAAATTTCGGAGTACTGCACCATATGCACAAGTAGATATCAGTATGGCCAGTACTATCACTAGACCAAAGGTTATCACAAATTTTCACCAATAATGTGCTGGCCTGGCCACCAAAGGTTGCGTCAGCACGTCCCAAAGTAAATGTTATAAATAAGGCCTTATCGTATTCATATTGCTCACATAGAGCCAAATTATATTTTCATTATTTTCTCACGAATGCCAAATCCTAGGTAAAATATGTATCCGGCCCTAGGCAATAACTATACATATATCCTAGAAATGATCTTACATCTATAAGGTAAGATATGTATCCAGCTCCAGACATCAGTTGTACTTATCTACAAGCCCTGCCATGTCCCCGACATAGACTTATTATCTCTTAGTGCCATATGTGCTTTTACTCATTGTTATATCATTCTTTAAAAATTTCTCATGTACTTATGTATTGTTTTCTTTTCTAATTTGCCTTTCTTTTCCACATTCATCCATAATGTTCTTCAAATTGTCATCTTAGTAATTCATCAACATCATGATCATTTAAGCATTCTCAAACTTGGTTTACTTAAATATTTCCATATCTTTGGTTTCTATGTCAGATACTTGAATAATTCTTATAAGCATTGAAATTTAGGATGTTGCAATGGACCCTTTTTCTGAATTGATAATACTTATATATATGTATATATATACCTTGAAACTTAGTTACATATAATTTTCAAAAATTAGGCTCCATTTGGTCCATTTTTTGTTGTATTTAGTGAACTAAGTGTTCATATGAATGTATACATGTTTCTGATTGAGGTTACATCTCAAAATTAGTGTTTTAGGTGGTCTGAGTGCAGGGACGAGCTACTGATGAGCCTCCTTAGTGCATTGAGGAACCGCTTCAGTGTACTGAGGTGCCTCCTCAGTACTGAGGGGTCGTCTATTCGTTGAAGCATCGCCTTTGTGACCTATAGAGGTTGTTTCACTTTAACATCACTCTTTTCAACCAAAAATTCACTCATTCAAAAGCTTAAAACTCATATAACATGTTTATTTTTATGTTTGCACAATTACAGATGTTTGCTTACATATTTTTACACATTTACAACTCTCTAATTAATTCAAAGTCTAAATTCTAAAGTAATAATCCTATAAACATAACATGTATACTTTGAAACTGATTTCATCTATAATGGAAGAAGAAAATAAAGCTTAGCAAAATTGAAAATTTTAGCTTAATTTCATCAAGAATTAAACCATTAACAATATCAAGATCAACAAATATTTACCAATTAGATTCAAGAAAGTGATTATCAAGAATTGGTAGGATGAAATATAGAAAATCCACTCATAAGAATTTTTAGCAAAATAGTCCAATCTTAGCTCACTCATCTCTTCTTCTTCTTCTTCTTCTTCTTCATCATCTTTTTTTTCTTTCTTCTTCTTCCAACCTTTCTTTCTTTCTTTTTTTTTTCTTTTTTTTAAAAAATTTTTTACTGTGCATCTCCTCTTCCAAGTTTAGAAACATATTTTTATTTCAATCTTTAAACTCTTCACTCCTTCCTCTTTAGTCTTTCCTCAATTTTTTTTAATTTAATTCAATCTTGCTCATTTTTTTCTCACTTTAATCCTTTAATTGAGTTATTTTTCACCAAAATAAATAATAAATATTATTATTTAATCATACCAACTAGTCATCTCGAGGTCACGGATGTTACATATAGCCTTGATCACAATCAACATGTCGATAACCAGTATGCAGAATCAAAATCTCCTGACATGGTCTTTACACATGTGAATTATATAAGTTATAGGTATGAGAAGATAATAATGCCCATTAAATCACCATCTTATTTTCCCTTTCAAATTCAAGAAAAGAAATCATTATTTTCAAATACATTTTGACTTAATTGTTGAAACTTATCTAGATATGGAACTTAAAATCCATATGGTTGAACATGCATATATGACTATTGATGTTCATGTGGCATAGCATATGCATGTAATAGATCATAACTAAATAAGTGAGATTAAGACCAACTATCTTGAAAATTTCACATTCTATAATTATTTGAAAATGTAGAATATGACTCATGTGTATCTCCAAGACTTATAGACCCAAAGTTAATAAAGAGATCTTGTTTATCTTCTTGAAACATTGCACTTTTTTATTTTCTATTTCTTTTATCTAAATTATCTTACACATGCATTATTTTGGATTTGAATTGTTGTAGAAGAAACAAAATCTTTTAGTTTGTACTATCTATTATTAAAGATTTTTTTGAACAATATTATCAAAGATGAATGATGTAAAATTATAATAAAAAGTAAATAATTGATTCACTAAGTCTCTATAAAAGTTATATTTATGTAAATTGTGATCTTTCTAATTTTTTCACTTTATATTAAATCGACATATTCATGAATATTTCAAATATTTCGATTGTATATTGGATATATCGTTGTTTTCATTATAAATTCTTTCGAGTCAAATACATTTCTTTAAACATTATAGATATTTTATGATATCGCGATCTTTTGTGTGAAATATTGTTACAAATATATAATATATTATTTTTATATTAAAACCCGTATATATACAATATATTCATCGATATGTGAATATTTAAGTTCATGTGGGCAAGTTCTGCCATTCAAATTAATAACACAAATATCCACTTTATGACCAACTTTAAAATCTGACTCACTATTTTATATAATTTCATATTCTCCACTATCTCTAATGCTCTCATGTAACTTATTTCTATTTTTTATTCCAAAACTATCGATCTATTAATTAGCCAACTCTTTATTAGATATTGTGGTTATAGATTAGCTATACTTAATAGGGCCATCGTAAAAATTTAATAAGGTTGGATCTGACCATTATACTTTTCAAAAAAATACAAATCGCCCTTTTTGACTTTTTTTTCATCTTTATGAGTTTTGCAATAAAATAAAATTGGTGTTAAAAATTTAATTTATATTCTTATTTTTTGATAGATAAATAAATATCACAAAAAAATTAATAATAACTTCCTAATAGCAATTAACAAATTAGTTTATATTTTTGTAAAAATATTTCCTAAAAAATTAAAATTTTATTTTTAAAATCATATTTAAGGCCTAAATTTAGTTATATTACTAAATAAATTTATTTAGTCACCAATAATTTTTAATAATTTTGAAAATATTAAAATTTATTTTTTTATTTATATTATTAATTTATATATTAATATATATAATATTAAAATATTTTAACATTGTGTGAATTTTTAAAATATTTTAACATTTATATAACATGTTAGTTTACATATAAATAATATCATTTTTAATCTTTAAAATTATTTATATGTTAATTATCATCATAATTAACTATAAATATTAATAATCTGCATCATACATGATTCCTTCCACATGCGCAACAGAAATATACCAACTAAAATCTCTACCAAATGCTCCAATATTGTTAATTCCTTTTTTTTTTTCTATGTTTCAGAGTACAAATATTTGATAAGTGAAGACAATTACCAATTTACCATTAAGCTTCAACTTCCCACTTCCCAAGTTACCATTGTTCTGAATCATAAAGAACAAGGCCTAAAACAACTGCTACACGACTTACATGCTTAGAAAAAATATTTGGAAAACTTACAACCATAACAAAATTTTAGAATAGCAAACTTAAAATTTCTGAGGGATTTCTATTTTGCTGTGATCATCAAAAATACTAACTTGTTACAAAAGACAAATTGCACCTCTTTAACTTAGTTCGACACCTTTTTCTTCCTTTAATTTTAGAAACTAATAAAATAAGAAGGCTCACAATCAAATTTTAAAGATGTTTCCTGATGTCATTAGCAAAACCAGGTGAACTAAAATCATACAATGCAAGAGAACATAGTGAAGCAACATCATAAGTGGCCTGTAAATATGTCATCAGATAGGGGGCAACCAGTCATATGCCGACAGACGAAATTAACTTGCCGAGTTGCAAAATTGCTCAGAATGGTGCTCTTAAATTCTGCATAACTAAAAGCAGCATATAATGAAAACTTCACTCAATATCTAGGGTTACCAAGACAAATCTTAAGTTGAATATACAAGTACCTGAAAGAAAGACTGACAAGGAGAATTATGTAAAACCTGCCAATAATTGCGTCAATCATCCAGATAATAATAAGACCCAGCAGCTTTCTGTTCTCTGTCCTTGGTTGAGTCCAATTTGTTGATTCTTGGTCGGTAATTAGTTGGGTCCCGCCTAAATGTGATATCCAGATGCTACATCAGGTGCGACAAAAAGTAACAGTGAGTAGAAAGAACATAAAATAAAAGAATAAAAAGATTTCACCTGTGAAATTAAAAACAAATGGATTGTACAATTCGAGTGCAGTTGAAGCTCACCATATGAAAACTATATTTTGTACTAAACAATTCAAAAAAGCATATGAGCCTCAAAAGCAAGGTAATGTTTTGAAAATCATATGTTGGAAATCACTACAACTGAAGTAGATATGGTCCAATCAGTATTTTCTTCCTCAATTTTCCTAATGTAATATCTTTCCAAAGCATGAAAATAAGCACTTACAGATAAGAACAGATTCATTCCAGTCAACAAAGACTGAGGAGAATTTGCAATACAATCCACAGATGGCCTCCCCTCGTACACAATAACTCTATCAGCAAGGTAAGTTGCCATTATAAAATCATGCTCTACCACAAATGCAGTTTTCTTTGCATGAAGGATAAACCTCTTAATGACTTTAGAAGCAACAATACGCTGCTCAGAGTCCAGATATGCACTTGGTTCATCTATCAGATAAATGTCTGCGGGCTGTAAAGCAAACCATGTATCAGGCTCCATTAAATAAAATAAAATTTATCTGTTGTCAAGCAAACCATGCATCAAGCTCCATTAAGTATAATAAAGTTTATCCACCTAGAAAATAACAAGAAATATTAGTTAAATAGTGAATGAGATGCTCCATTGGCTCTAGTCACAATCAGAACAAAATTATGATCACATGCCCATCATTCATCCATTAACAAACCCATAAAAAGAGCTAAAAAAAATCAAGCCAACACCAATATATGCCGTGAATGAAAAGAGAAATCGCCTTTTCATACTCAAGCAATAAATATTCAATTACATAAACCAAGAATGAAACTTGCAGTTAATAACCAACAACTGAGAAGACAGGAAAGTAGTAGAAAACTCTTTCAATTTAGGATCTATACTGCATGTCCAAAGAAGTGTTCTCCAAAGATTCTCCCAGTACAGTCAAATGGAGGACAATGGTTTTATTTTTCCCTAGGTCTTGAAAATTCAGTCAGGCTTGATTACTTACAATATTACAAACAATATTTCGGATTTCTTTAAGGTCTAAGGCCATTCCAGAGATTCAAGCCCAAAAGTGACAGACCAATAAAATGCACTCTGATGGATTAAGTAATATCATGAATAAACCCATAAACATGAGGAGACAATGAAATATGTTCAATGAGGACACCTTTCATCTTGCAGCATGCACATGAGTAGCCATGTTTTTTAAACAATAATAATACACTTCACTCCTAAATCTGTTGCATCAATCAGAATTATTAGGATAAAGAAAGGTCTCAACTGGTGCACCAAGTGCTCCTTGGCTTAGCGTGGACGTTAGGATGGCGTACTAACTTGATAATCAAAAATTCAAAAACTAAAACTCAGAAAATAGATGAACTCATCATATATTAATTAAAAAATAAAGCCATAATAAATAAAAAATAAAAAATAAAGCCAAAAGAGCACAAAATAACCTAATTGTTTTTCTGCAATTTTTCTGCAGCCTAATTTTATCATACAACTTAAATCCATGGAAATTGGAATGCTTTCCCAGTTCAAAATAATTTATTTATTTTGATTGACATATTATGGCATCTGCAATACCTGTTTACACATGCCACATTTAATAGTATCACCCATACAAGCACCTTTAGCAAAGTGTCAATGCCATAAACTGGGAGAAACTAGGTTGAAAGAGGGTAGGATAACGAGATAGCAAAGCCACTCCAAGAGAAAGAAAGAAACAGGAAATTAGAGAAATAACCAAGTGCAGTCCCTGACAGGAATAGGATTTAGGAAAGGGAGAGGCACTCGCTACTATGAAGTTCATTTAAATTCCAATTTTCCTAAAAGAAAAACAAGACCCTATATATTCCACTGATCAGTTGGAGAAAAATCCTCATACTTTTTATGTTTAGATTTTCTAAAATCTAAGCATTAGTGTACTAATTTTTTTTGAAAACATCATCCTACCTAAAAGTCCATCAGCTCAACAATTGAAACATTCTAAGCAACCTATATATTGAACTCATCAACTTCACATGAAGCCTGAGGACCACCCTTGGAATTAATTCTACATACATTTTCAGAGCCAATTTGTCTGTAACTCTATCCACATGCATATGGGCAATAGAATTGATAACAAGGTACATTTTAGAAGCTTGTGCAATAAATAGCACATTACTAATGTCATTTCACCAAATTAAAGTATTGTATTGCCAAAACAAGTGGAGAGTGAGTACCTTCCCAAGGCAAAGACACAATGCAACCCTTTGCAACTCTCCACCAGAGAGATTCACTACTTCCTGATCCATTAATTGTTCTATAAGCAGTGGCTTCATGACATCTGACACAAACTGAGGGTGTGTATATGAATCACGAATTTTTTGATGTAGCAATTGTCTAACACTAAACTGGAATTTAGGACTGATTTTCTGGGGCTTGTAAGAAACATTAAACTCAGGTATCTCGACATCAGAAGCTTCCACAATATCAGGTCTCAGTAAACCAGCCTGCATATTCGGTCAACAGAAGTTACAAAAGGCGCCATATCTTATGCTTTAAAAGATGGGAAAAAAGATGTTTAAACAGTACCAGCATACGAATAAAAGTCGTCTTCCCTGTCCCATTCTCACCCAGCATTACAATAATCTGGGAATCTGTAAATTCACCCTCAATCACGCGAAGCTTAAAGTTTCCCTGAGTTTTAGTCATGGTTGGATATTTGTATCGTGCATATGTTTCAATCTCCTCAGCACTCTCTTGTGGAGTCTCAGCAACCTAGAAAAGGCAATCAATACAGTCACAATATGGCAGAGGGTTTAATTGCAACATTAAGTATATTTAGAGATTAAAATGAAGCCAAACTTGCCTTGAAGGTTAAAGACTCATCTCGGAAACGTAGATTTTCCGTTGGTACAAATCCAGCCAAGAAAATATTGATTCCTTCCCTCACAGAGAAGGGTAGTGTCACAACTCCATATGCCCCTGGTTTACCATATAAGCAGCAAATGAAGTCGGACAAGTAATCCAGAACACTAAGGTCATGCTCCACCACAATTACATAGCTGAAACAAAGTTGAAACCAATACTCTTAGATTTACAGTACAACAGAAAAAAAAAAAAAAAACACAACAACAACGACTTGAACACAAAAGATTGAAAGCTAAACCTGTTAGGCCTGAGCAAAGATCTGACCACTTGGGCAGCTTTAAGCCTCTGTTTCACATCAAGATAACTTGATGGTTCATCAAACATATATATCTCAGCATTCTGTATGGCAACAACAGCAATAGCAAACCGCTGGAGCTCACCACCAGACAAGTCCCCCACATTACGATCTATAACCTGGTTCAGCTCAAGATCATTACAAAGTTCAGCTTTCATCTCTCTCTCATCTTTCTGGTCAAGCACCTGCCCTACATTTCCTTGGACTGCTTTTGGAATGTGATCAACATACTGAGGCTTTATGATGGCCTATTGAATATCAACACATCTTTAGCAAGAGAAACAAGTGACTGTGAATTACCATTCGAAAAAAATGAAATGTAAAGTAGTGCACTGTCCACCAGACTATTTTGTTAAGACTTCCTTCTTTTGACCCTACTTTGTTAAGCAGAAAAGAGCATTACAAAGTGGTTTTAAGGACAGTGAACTTTGATATTGTAATAAAACCCCAAACAAAATTTTTGTGAGAACTTTGAAAAAAACAATTATTGAAAAGATGAATTATGAAGTCTGATTAAAGATGAGCAAGAAAACAGTAATTACATATGGATGAAAATACATTTCAATCACATACAAACATGAATCACATAAATGCAGGAAAGATGAAACAAACATAAGGAGGTAACAAACAAATATTTCTTCTCACTGCATGCTGTGAAATAAGTTCAAAGATAAAGATAACTGTCTCCATATGACAACAAACTGAAGTTAAAAAAAAACTATGCATGGAGCCAAAAGATGAAGACAACCAAACAGAATAATCCTATACTGGCAGACTGAAGACTCATGCATTAAATAATGCTAATAGGTCTGTATTACATTGGGAACATTACAAAATGAATTCCCCCTAGAGAAAAATAATTGCATTTTACATCTAATAAGCTATGATTGAAGAAAGCATTTTGAAGTGACTTTGACCCTGTCCAAATAAAAATTACCTTCAGATTATCTTCCAGAATACGGGTAAAATAATTCTGCAATTCAGATCCTCGAAAGTAGGTCAAGATTTCTTGCCAATCTGGAGGATTCTGCAATAAGAAAGAAAAATCAGAAAAGGCATAAATGGAGAATGCACCATCCAACAATAATACAAAGTGCATAAGAGCATTACCGTGAAACGACCCAAATTTGGTTTCAGTTTGCCAGCCAAAACTTTGAGAGCAGTTGACTTTCCAATGCCATTTGTTCCAACCAGGCCAAGAACTTGTCCAGGTCTTGGGACTGGCAACCTGCAACGGTAAATCCCTACTATGTCAAATGGCATAAAAACACAACTCTGCCACTATTCTTAATAAATAAAAGTATCATTCAGGTACCAAAGAAAGCTGCAATAGGCAAAATACAAGAGCACAAAAAGTTTCTTGCAAGACAAAATCACCAAAGGGCATTAAATGAACACTATGCAAGTGTCCTAGCTCACCAAGGGAGTAGAAGGGAATTTTTCTTCCCAAAAATTCCGTTCCCTCCAAACTACATATATGGCAACAAAGGAACCAAATAAAAAATGTGGTTTTCCCACATAAATATGGCAATATATAGTTATAGTTCTCACAACCTGCATTTTCATTATCACAGCCAACTATAACAGTATCCAGAAACGTTAAGTAGCCTTTCCTGACTGCAACTATAGAAACCAATTTCTGCACTTCTTCCTAGCCTCTCTAACCAGCAATGGATCCATAAAAAGATTTTACATTAAAAAAAGACCCTCATCCACCCATTGTCAGTTAGTAAACATGCAAGCCTGAACTAACCTGTGCAATTTAAAGGTGTTGGGGCCATAACGGTGAGTTGTATCTTTATCCAAATCCTTTGGCAAGTTGATGATTTGAATTGCTTCAAAAGGGCATTTCTACAACAGATTCACTAGCAGTTAGTTTTGCACAGAAACAAGCAAACTGAAAAGAAGAAAAAGAAAGAACTTCAATTTAACCTTAACACAGATTCCACATCCAATGCACAACTCCTCAGAGATGAAAGCTATCTTTGATGCAGGAGTAACCTCAATACATAATTTCCCTGCGAATAATGAAAAGGTATGACAGATGAAAGGAAATTGATAGCAAAAACCATTGGCAATTGTTATTCACCCCAAAAAGAATGTCAAGAAGAGTGAGCTCCTCTACATACACTAAACGTACATGAGTTTTTACATCCATTAAGCTCAGTATGGCTACGCCAAATAGTTCCAATCCTAAAACCTTCCCCAGTTCAGAATGTTCTATGTGATTATGAATGCTTAACAGTCCAGCCTAAACCTTGTCAGCTAAAGCTTGGTTGAGTTGAGATGAGCTAAATAGAGTACAAAGCTGGTTATCAGAAAAGAAATTAGGAAGCCACAATCAAACTCTATATTACAAAGAAGACACTTATCAAACAAAATGAAAAGGGAGGAATAACATACAGCACGCTCAAGCAAGAATGATGGAGGGAAAAATTTATGTTCAATGATGTTGCAGACCCATAATAAGCAATTAGCATCAACAATCATCAAACATGGAAGGACCTCAAGCATCAATTCTATATAGCATTGAGCAGTGTACAAAATTATCATTGAGAAAGTATCTGGATTAGCTGGACAGGGGCTTTATCCAAGATATTAAAGAACAAGAAATCCTGGAAAAAACTCTAATTTGCCAAGTCCCCGAAAAAAGGGGACTCTTATATTCAACAGACCAATTGCATTTTAACTTTAAATCACAAGAATGAAAACATAAACTGAAAAAACAAAAAAGAACTACCAGTTTTGACGACGGGGCAGCTCTTCTTGCATTCTTGACGGCATTTCTTGGGCTTGCATCTGTCAGAGCTAACAATTGCTATACGTGTCAACCTGTCTGCCATCTCTAGCACCCCTTTCTACCTACCTGGACACAAAGCACAGCAATTTCAAATAAGACTCAACTTATAACAATGACTTATATACAATTCCCCTGTGCCAAATGCCAATCCTCACAATAACTATCTTACAAATGATTAAAAGATATATTTCCCTAGTTATCAAAGATGATATGTTAATATTAATGGAGAATTGCAGTTTTTGAATCTCCAAATTTCATCTAATTGAACATTGAAAATCGATTTAATTAGCAAAAAAAAAAATAGCAACTATTTTTTTTCTAATAAAAATTAAAAGGAAAAGAACCACTCACTTTAAATAGATTCGGTAAGTAGCACTGAGTTAGATGTTGTTTGATGAAGTCTGGTCTGCGATGGAGGAAGAGATGAAACCACTCACCTCCTCGCCTAAAAGGTTATGCTGTCGATCGGACGAACGAGGAATGAATAAAAATAAAGGGAAGTTGGGGAGGGAGTTAGGGTTATGCCAAAATGGGTTTCCTATCAAAAGGCAAAAGCTATAATATAATATATATTAATGTAGAAAATAGAGGACATGAAAAATTATTTATAAAAAATTATTAAAACAACTAGTAGGGAATCCGCATAAGAGTGCGTTTGAATGCAAATATTTAATTGAAATTTTAGATTTTAAATATTAAATTTTAAATATAAAGATTTCAAATGATATATGTAGGCGGTGGGGTCCAGTGCGCGCCCAATATTCGGCGACCACGGCACTGTGCGGGTTTAGGATCCACTAGGAATACAATTTTGGGCATTTTTAAAGGGTTTTGGCTGGAGAATGGAGTCGCCACCCGGATGAAACCCGGGACACACTTTACAGCAACTGGATTCCACGGAGGAAGCCCAGCAGCCGTCCTCAGATATTGGGTCCGGAAACTGGGTATGGGCTTTTGTACGGCCCACCCGACCTTGCGATCGGCCTCCGTTTGTGTTTTATGTTTTATTATTTTTAATTATTTGATTATTTCTTGAATTACATGCAAATGACTATTTTAATCCAAACAATTTCTAAATTTTACAATTTAGTCCGAGTTTGATTATTAAGTCCATTTTCATGCAACTGGGTTCATAATTCATACATCCATACACCATAAACACGATAATCCAAAAAAAAAATAAAACAATCAAAATTAAAAAGCACACACAAAGAAATGAGGGAGGAGAAATGAGTTACAATCCAATTACATGCAAAATAAATAAATAAATAAATAAATTACAAATTAAAACAACTTAAAATAAATATTAAATTTAGTCCTGCAATATAAATCATAAGTTAAATATTCCAAAAAATAAATGACCTACAAAAAAATACAAAAGTTAGTATAATATAAAAATAACCAATAATTAAATCATGACTACATTAAAAATTAAAAATAAAA
>CATIWO010513514.1:0-12727 GCA_949673435.1 Macaranga tanarius
ACTGAGGCATCGCCTCAGTGCACTAGGGCGCCACCTCAATACAATCAGGATGTTCAAATTTTCAATTTTTATACCAAAAAGATTAAAAACACTGAAAACAATCTGATCAATGCAAAGATTTAAGAAAAATAGAGACAAAAAAGGAAGTCCACTAATAAAATATTGATTCCTCTTTTTTCTTTCTTTTTCTCTTTCCTCAGCTTGCTTCTTCTTCTTCCTTCTTTTTTTTTTTTAAGTTGCAGATATGGTGGTTTAGCCATATTTTCCTTTTAGCCCCTCAACTTTATTTTTTTCAATTAAGTCCTTCCTCTAAATTTATTTTCTTTACATTTTAGTTTTAAACCAAATTAACTTTAATTATTCAAGTACGGACATGAAAAGTCTCCCCCTCTAAAAGGAATTTCATCCTCAAAATTTGATGAACGGTTATCATGATATTACTAAAAATCTTTTTACCTTAATCCTTATCTTTCTCTTCATTACGACCATAATTATATTCTTCAGAATTCTCTATATCATAATTCAATTTAAAAATTCTTTAGAATTCTCTACATCATAATTCAATTTAAAATTTTTTTCATTTAAATTCTCGTACTAATAACGTACTTGTTTCTTATCAATAACAACTACCACTAATTTAACCATCATATTTCAAGATAAACGGTTCCTTAATTTATAGACTTCCAAAACCACAATTACAATTAACATAAATAAAGTTATAATAATATAATTATCCTTTCTGCTAAGGAGTCCACTTACAAATTAATTATACATTCTATTGCATTAAGTGTATTTATTCTTTTCCTGCTCAGTTACTACAAACCCTCTAACTTGATGAGCATTACCGACTATTCTAGCTCACTGACCTACATGTCATTTCTAAGATGGTCCTATATTTATACTTGCTTCATTTTGCACCCCTCTTACTCTATTAGGGTTTGGGGGTCTACCTCCCCTTATTGAGTATAAAGCACTTGATCCTTGCACCAACTGCTCTACTAACACCTTCTCAAGATAGTCACGAGCATAGTGCCCTATTTCAGTACACTGATAACACCGCACTCTTGTACGTCTATTATAATTTTCTATATGATGACTTTTGCATTCATTACACCACGATATTACATATGTTTTTCCAACATCTGTTTTTCCAGGTGGTGCCATCTGTTGCCTTACTGATGCTTGACTTTTTTGAGGTTTACCATTTCTTCCACTTTTAATATTTTCTTCTGAATCATAGCTAAATTTTAAATTCTTATTCTCATTCCAAAATTTTTTGTTCGACTCCTTTTGTTACTCAACTTCTTCTAATTCCTTATCTAACCTTTCTTACTCCATGGCTTTCTCAACCCAACCTCTAAAGATTGTGCTAGCATACAAATTAAGATTTCCATGTAGGGAGAAATTCAATCCATCCCTAAACTTATCACTTTTTATTTCTTTCGTAGGATACACATCTTTTGCATACTGGTACAGATCTTCAAACTTGTCAGTATATTCCTTGACAGTCATCAAATCTTATACTAAGTTTACAAAAGATGCTCTCTTGTGCTTCTGACATGTCTCAGTCAAATGCTCCCTATTGAACTCCTCTTTAAATACTGGCCAAGTGAATGCCTCTCCAAATAAATTTCTTATCCGGATCAACCAATCACCAGCTTTATTGAACATAAGGTCATATACGTTACTTACCTTCTCTTCATCACTTAACTGTAATGTAGTAAAAGCCTTTTCCACAGTTTTAACCCATTTGTCAGCTTGATCAGGGTCTAAAGTACCATGGAAGTCATATGCTCCATACTTCTTAGCATGTTTGATAATGCCCCCCATTTTTTTATACTTTTCTCTCTCCGACATTACCATTGCCATTGTATGTGCTAAATCAGTAGCATCTATATGTACCACTGGTAGTGCTTATTGATTCGGCACGTTCACAAGCATCATGGGCTGCGGCTAGGGCTGAGCATCGGTCGGTTTGGTTAAAAACCACCAAAACTGACCAAGGAAGAATTCTGACTGAAACCGAATCAAACCAGAGAGAAACCAAAAGTAACCAAAATTAACCGAACTGACTCGGTTCGGTTCGGTTCGGTCGGTTGTTCGGTTAACCGATTTTATTATTTAAATAAAATTTTTATATTTTATTTATTATTTTATAATTTTTTTAAGCTTATTATTTAATTATATAACTAAAAAAAATATTTTTTATTTATAATTTTAATATTTATATATAATTTTTTCTAATTAATATATTTTGTTTAATATTTTTACAATAAATATATATTTAAGTCGGTCGGTTTAGTTATTTTCAGTTTTCTAAATTGAAAACCGAAACCGAAACGAACCAGTCGGTTATACATTGTCAAAAACTGAAATCAAACCGAACCTATATATAACCAAACCGAACCAGTCGGTTTGGTTCGGTTTGGTTAGTCAGTTTTTGGTTTTTTTGCTCACCCCTAGTTGCGGTAGTTGGTAATTATTCTGCGCTCCCCTATGTACATTCTCAAAAATCGAGAAAGAAATAGCCGGTATAAAATTATCTTGTCGACTACCTATTCAAGCATTACGCATTTCATTTTTATAGTTGTCAATTGATGCTAACGACGGAAGTGATGCTCGTGGAAATGCTCGACCCTTAGTTGAGATATTAGCCAACTCTACCAACTCCGCTCTATTATCCTGGATGCCATGTCCTCCACCTCTACCTCGACCTCTACCATGTCCACGACTACGACCTCGACTTTGACCTCCTATATGACCACCTCTAGTTCTTGTCATCTTTCTGAAATCCAAAATTAACATAATTAATTACCATCAAAACTCATATCATCACTAATATCCATCCAATTCTATATTCCTTAGTATCCACAGAACCTAATAACCTAGAGCTCTGATACCAAAATTGTAACACCCGACCCCACCACTACCCTTGTTAGAAGGTCACACACTTCACCTTTCTAACTTAAGTACTGATGTGGTCAAGTATTACTTCTTTCTCAATTATCAACTAGTTAACTCTTAATCATATGAATATCATTCTAAAATTGCTCCATCACTATTATACATAAATCTAGCAATACAAGTTATTAATTTATAACTGTTTAAAACTATAACATATTGTTACCAAATATTATATCTAAATAATATTATTGAGATTCTTCACTGCTCCTGCTTCCCTTATTAAATATCTATATATCTTCTAAACAACTACTTAACTCTGAAAAATATTTAATAAAAAGGAGTGGTGAGTATTTCGGGCGGAAAATACTCAGTGAGTGAACAAATTAACAAGAAACAAAATATTTTAATGAATCTCGATATCTCAAAAGATGAAACTTCAAACACACAATTTAAAATAAGATCATAAATCACTGTCAAAGTAAACTATACATATATTACGTTGATATCGGATTTAGTGTGATCTAATTTCACACCGAACGCAATACTAATAAGTCAGTCTGCATATGACAGCCTAAGTGTAATCAACACTTAGACTAATATTAACTCAAATGCCAAATCCTAATTAATATATGTATCTGACCCCAGGCAGCAGAACAACATATACCTTCGATATGGTCATTTACAAGAGAGAATGTATATCCGGGCCAGGCAACGACTATGCATACTTATGTATTTAACCACTTTACAACCATAGAGTAGAATGTGTACCCGGCCCTAAGCAACGGCTATACACTTTCACTAACTAACATCTTTAAGGTAAGATGTGTATCCAGCCCCTGGTATTGACCATACAAATTTACCAATTATATCTACAGGATAAGATGTGTATCCAATCCCAAGCATCGGCTATACTCATATACCAACCCTGCTATATTCTTAATATGGACTTACTAACTCTCAGTACCATATGCATTGATGCTCATTATTATATCAATCACTCGTGAGTTGCTGTGTCTCGAATACAATATTACGTCTCATAATTTTGGTATATTTTCAAATCTGTTTATGTTTCTGATCAATCAAAACTTTGTATTTACATCGTAAATCATATAAATTACAAATCTAGGTTAAATACCGATCAGAAACAACTTAAAACTACATTTTGAACCACTGAGGCATTGGCACAGTATAGAGGCGTCGCCTTTATGGCCACTGAGGTGCCGCTTGTTCATCCTCATGCCACTAAGGCACCGCCTGCCTTAGTACTCACTAGAGCACCGCCTGATCGCACTATTGTAATATTCAAATTTTTAATTTTCACACTAGAAAGATTAAAAATACCCAAAATAATCCAATCAATGCAAAGATTTAAGAAAAACTGAGAAAAAAAGGAAGTCCACTCACAAAATGTTGATTCCTCCTTCCTCTGCTTGCTTCTTCTTTTTCCTTCTTCTTTTTTTTTTTTTTAAGTTGCAGATATGGTGGTTTAGCCATATTTCCCTTTTAGCCCCTCAACTTTATTTCTTTCAATTAAGTCCTTCCTCCAAACTCATTTTTTTTACATTTTAGTCCTAACCTAAATTAACTTTAATTATTCGGGTACGGACATGATAATATGTATATGTGTGAGTTTATTATTTTAATCTTATTTTTATTGTCATTCTTTTCATGCATTTTTATTGTGCCACATGTGTTATTTTTATTGTATTTTTTTTTTGTTATTTCTAACATTTTGGATTTGTGAGATATTTTATAGGATCCAATAATTAGTGGGTTTGTTAGACGAGCCTACCCAAGTGGGTCTTCTACTAGTTTATTATAATTTATTTTGGGCTTATTTAGCTAGATAGATTTAATAATGATTTTTTGTTGTAATTCTTGTGGACTCGGACTCATTTATTATTGGGCTTAACTCATTTAACTCTTTTTCCTCCCTTATTTCTTTAGTATAGGTTAGATTATGAATTTTATTTTAGTTTTTATGGGTTGTACTCTTTCTTTTCACCCATTTCTTTGGATGTTTTTATTATTTGTTGTGATTGATCGTTTAAATAATTATGTAATCTATGCATAATGACATAACCTATATTTAATAACTTGGTGGTATGTGTAAACTTGGTAATTATTAAAAATGGCATATATATATAAAATTATTAACATATTTTTTGATTTGTTTGCTTGGTCATTTAAATTGCATTTTTTTTTTTTGCATGTAATAGAAATTAACTAAAAAATAAATATTTATAATAAGTAGAACACAAATTGAGATGAACACGGGTCAAAAAAAATTCGGAGATTAAAAATCTCTGTACCAAATTTTGGAGATTTTAAAAATAAAATCTCTAGTACTAATACCAAATTTAAAAATCTCCATACCATACCATATTATTTTTTGGAGGCGGTTCGATACGAAAATTCAGTTCTTTCGGAACGCATCGATATGGTATGATACGGTTCAAGAATTCAGGAATATAAACATATTTTATAGTACTAAATTGAGAATAATAATAATATTACTTTCTATTTAATAATAATAATAATAATAATAATAATAATCAATATTGATAAATATTATCATGAGACTAATTTTAAGAAAAAATTTCTTTTCTATGAAAAGAAATAGTCAAGTTTTTAAAGTATGCAAAATATTTTCAATATTTATTTCAGGGATTAATAACAGATGAAAAAAAATTTCTATATCTCTATTAAAATTATAATTTAATTTAATTTTTTTAATAAAGATAGTCATGTAAACTAATTATTTACTAATAAAATATCTAATTATTCATGCATGTTAGTTAGTTATAGATATAGTTTAATAAAAATGAATTGAAGTAAATATAATATATCACTTCTCTCTTAATCCCTCAAGAGGTTCATTATAAAATAAAAAATTGAAGTCATTCCTCTTCCAAAACTCTAAATAAAATTACTCATGATACTTGCAAAAAACTAATAAAAGGCTAATAAGACTAATAACATTATTTACCTCATTAATTTGAAATAATATCAATAATATTACTTATGAAAAATAATAATTAATAAGTTATTAAATGTAATAATAACAATATATTTTAATTAATAAAAATGACCTAACTTTTTCTTATTTGTTGTTTGTAAGGTCACTACTTAATTTAATCAAAACGACGTAGTTTTGGGCAAAACGACGTAGTTTTGGGCAAAACTACGTCATCTTGGTTATTTATAATATATGTTTTTATATATTAATATACAATAAATTAATAATTATAATAATATTATTTAACTCATTAATTTGATAATGATAATAATTTTCTTATTTTTCATATTTTAAGTTTAAATTGTGTTATAATTAGCATTCCACATTCTTATTTGTTAATTGAATTATTTGAAATTATGTAATGTGAATTTTATTATTTTTATATTTAAGTTCAAATTGTTATATAATAGTAGTAGTAGTAGTAGTAGCAGCAGCAGTAGTAGTATTAATAATTTTTTAAACACAAAACATATTAATTTTTACCATATATTATTATACATATGTTACTTAATATATATTACTTGATAATATAATGAAAATTATATAATTAATTTCACTACTATATATATATAACCATACCAAATTAGTTAAAAATTTTAGTTCAGTGTGGTTCGATGCTAAAATTATTCGGTCTAATACGATTTTTATATCTTTCGGTTCGCAACTTCGATTCAATTCGGTATTTTCTCCATCTTGTGCTCAGCCCTAAACACAAATAGAGGTTCAGTATTTGAACTCAATCTCTGAAGGTGGTTGCTGACCTCTATGAAATCCAATTGTCGTAATATTCAGTTTTCTGATTATTACTCGCGTGGTGACTCATTATCTGATTCTAGCCTTTGTGGCTAGTTTTGTATTTTCAAATGAGTTGCAAAGCCCGTACAGTGTCGTGATTACCAAATACTTAGGCGCGCACTAAACGTTGCCGCTTATAGTGGTGACTCCTCTGGAGATAGAGATATTGATTCCAGTATTTTATTTATTATAGGTGTTTATTTGATAATTGATTCTTTTGCATCACTACACATTCACACAAATGTGCACTATGTTCTAATAACCCGACGGTAGTTAGTGCATTAGTGCCTTATTTCTATATGAACCTAGTAGTAGTGTATCTATCTATTGTCACTTATGGTGGAGCATGATTGAGTACGTTGTTCAGACCCTTGAGTAGGGAGACAGAAAGAAAATGTAAAGCTATAGGAACCTTTGACCTTACACAAGACTCAGTTCATATAGTGACCCTAGTAACTTCCTTTAAGATTTAGCCAACTTGCATGTGTATTATACCATATAGTCTTTTTATTTATAAAGACTAAATTTATAATAATGTATTAGTGAGCCATATGAGATTGGACTCAAACTCTTTTTCTTATGGCCTATTAATTTTAAACAAACTTTAATTTTATCAATAAAAGAGGCTACTTGTTTGTTTTATTGCTTTGAGAGATGATAGGCTTGTTGGTCTTGTTATCCACTATTGATAATTAAGGCCTATACCAACAAGTCTAGGGAAAGAGACTCGCCATTGAATATGTGTATGGGAGGAATAAGGTTTGGAGGCTATTTATTACAATTCTTGCTACTTGTATATAATTGTGTAAGTAACTTGTATATTATGCATACATGACATTAATACATCATTTTAAATACTATATTTTACAACCATAAATTCATCAATATTAACATCTTCTATATAATCTTGACCTAAAGGAGGACGGTCAATATGAAGCACATTAATCAAAACTGTAAATATGGCGGAGTTTGACCTCAACGCTCTTAAACAGGAGGTGATTGCTAAACCCAAGGAGTTGTGAAAGAAATGGTGGGAGAAGCCATGAAAAAATGATAGCAGAGCTAAAAAAGACTCTAGAATTTAGAATGTCTACAATTAACAAACCTGAAGATGATAGAGACGATGATGATTTACTTGAGTTGCAGGATATTGTAGAACAACCTAAGCTGAAGGTCAATACAGGTATCAATGCAACAGAATCTGATTGGGCTAAAGACTTGACTAAGAAAGTAGCCCAAATACGAGTCACAATGAAAGAAAAGGGATTGGAATCAAGCTATAACTTTGGGAATTTAAATTTTGATGAAGATGAACCGTTGCCCCAAAATTTAAGTTCCCTGACATAAGAAAGTACAACATAATAGAAGATTCCAAATTTTATCTCAGGTAGTATATTACTTATATAAAATCTACCAATTTGACTAAGACTCAAATTGTGAAGCAGTTCCCTATATCTCTTAAGATGCTGCAGCTCGTTGGTATTATATGTTGGATGCTATCCAATCAGATTAGAAAGAATTGACTGTTGCTTTTATTAAAAAGTATGGTATAAATTCACAGATAAAAGTGAATTTTAGATGTCTTTAAAATATAAAGCAAAAGTTAAATAAATCTTTCACTGATTATCTAACAAGTTGGAGAGGAAAGTTAGCTTAAATGAAACATAGGCCATTAGAGTCAGATAAGCTTTTTATAGTAATTAGTGGATGTAGTCTTGGTCTATCTAAGAAGTTGAAGGATCTAGGAATCAGGAACTTTGAAGTGTTGTATCAGTATGGTGTGTAGAAAGAAGCTGACTTAAGTGAAGAAAATAAAATTTATAGGACTAAGTCTGGAAGTACCAATGTGATTGAAGTCAATGTTATCAATCAGCTTATAAGATTCCTAACCTCAATAAGCCTCCTTTTAAAGTCCTAGACAAGCTACTTGAGAAGAACCTTATCCAACTTCTAGTACCAAAATCACCCCCTACAAATGCAAACCTAAAACTCTATTATTGTTACCATCAATTTATTGGTCATGATACTAATCGATGCATTAAAATTAGACATGCCATCCAAGACTTCATTGACTTTGAAAAAATAACTAATACAAAAACTAGAAAACTAAACACCCAAAATAACCTCCTTTTGAATTATCAAAATGTACCACTATCAGATCCACTTATCCTCATGATTAATTTTGGGATGACTAAAGAAGAGGTGATATTTGGGAGTCATCTAATGATGAGAACTTAAACTCTTACATTGGTAATGAAGTGAATGAGCTCACCAAATTATTGAAAAAATTAGCTGATATACCAAAAGAGCCTACAACTGAAAAAGAAAATACGAGGATTCCCACAGATGCTGTTCGCAACAATGAAAGGACTTAGTGGCTCTCACTATGCTTGCTGTTTAGACTTAGAGTTTATTAAGGATTTTCCAATTGTAGATGCTTCAAAACTAGTAATTTATTTTTTCTTCAAGTTTGATGCAATGTTTGAATTTTGGCCTATTTGTATGATGCTTTTTCAATTAATTATGTTAGTTGTGATGATAATTTCATATACATTTTTTACATGTATTGTGTGTAAATTAAGTCATTTAATCCTAGCATGATTGTAGATATTACTTATTGCATTTGAATTTTTTTCTAAAGAGTGAAAAAAAATTTAAAAAATGACAGATAGTATGGGGTTTAAAATGGGGCCACAGTTTTAAAGTGTAAACAAGTGGCATTACGATCTTGAGGGGGATCGTCTATCAAATGAGGGGGAGAACTAACATCGATCAAAGTTTAAATTTTAAAAAATGAATGAGGATATTTTCTTCAAGTGCAAAGTTGTTAAATTTCAAATAATACCAACAAAGAGCGACTTAATTAGAGACATCAATTGAATCAATGAATTTGAGTAAACTCATAAGATGATTTATATCAACACCTCACTAGGGAGAAAACCTCACAAATGGGCTGTTTAGGTTAAAGTTAAAAGCAATAAAAGTAAAAATAAAAAGGATGCCCTGCTAAGGAGCAAACTCCAAAAAAGGAGTTGTTTAGTTAAAATTTAAGGACTTGTAAAACGAGAGAGTGAGCACAAAATAGTTAGTTGAAAAACTTGTATGGGTAAGCCACCTAACGATAGGAAAAATTTCAGAAGTAATTTATAATGTTTAGTTGTGCCAAAACTAAATGCACTTGAGTTTGTCATTATTATTGTCAAAAGTTATGTGAAATTTTTGCTATAACTTTCCTAATTAAACGGGAAGTCATCAAACAAATCAAGACTTGAGGAAAACTAAGTTGTTAAAATAAGAAGGATGGAAAATTCTCACTCGTTTCATTGTTGAAGCAGTTTCTTGGAGAGACATGGTTTCTGGGGGGCAATTCATTTCACAATGAACAGTAAATAAATAACAACACCATTGATTTTTAGAGGCACCTATTCTAGGAGTGATACAAAAGTTAAAAATTGATCAATGCTAGTTATGAGGGGCATATTATGAAAGAATTCAGGAATACACTTTAAAAGTTGTCAACTTCAAGTCTTCAATTTAAGGCTAAAGCTTATGATCAATAGAATTATTGGAGGGTTTCATATCTTCTTCTTCGACATCCTTAACAACATATCTCTTTGGAGTTTGATATTGATAATAATATATCTTTTCATCAATGCTTCCTTTTGTAAAGCCGCTATCTAAGCTTCCTGAGACGATGAATGAATTTGTCCGGATAGAAGGGCAGAGTAAGTATTATTGCATACATGCATACATTTAGCTGAATGAACTTACCTTCATGTTGTGCTATAATCTTTGCTTGATTACATCAATTTGCTTGCATATTCTTCTTGCTCTTGTGAAACCTGTATTTGATATTTGCACTCCATGTTTTAACAATTATTTGATTTGGTTTTTATGAATCATAAAATATTGGTTTTGACATTTAAATTTGTTGTCATTATTTTTTAAAAATTTTTAAAAATATTGAGTCAATGGACAATTTCTTTCAAACAAGTTTTCAAAATATTTTTAAAATTGATTTCTTTACTTAAAACTTTAACGTCAAGTGTCTAAGTTTTTAAAATTGTTTCCCTACTTAGAATGTTAGTGCTAAGTGTCTGGTTTTTAAAATTGATTTCCTTGCTTGAAACTTTAACGTCAAGTGTCTAGGTTTTCAAAATTAGTTTTCTGCTTAGAATTTTAATACTAAGTGTTTGGTTTTTAAAATTAATTTTCTTGCTTGAAACTTTAACGTTAAGTGTATAGGTTTTTAAAATTGTTTTCCTGCTTAGAATTTTAATGCTAAGTATATGGTTTATAAAATTGATTTCTTTGCTTGAAACTTTAATGTCAAGTGTCTAGACTTTCAAAATTATTTCCCTGCTTAGAATTTTAACACTAATTGTCTGATTTTTAAAATTAATTTATTTGCTTGAAACTTTAACGTCAAGTGTCTAGGTTTTCAAAATTATTTTTCTAATTAGAATTTTAACGCTAAGTGTCTAATTTTTAAAGTTGTCTTCCGAGCTTAGAATTTTGACATCTTTTCAATATTGTTCTTCTCGCCAAGTGGCTAGTTTTCAAAATTAAGTTTTCTCTTACATTTAAACCTTTCCTTTCAGAATTTAATTGCCAGAGGAAAGAAAGATTTTCTTTGACCCTTCAGCATCCTTCGACATATTGCTTCCTTGAAAATTACACCTTGTTATATTTTTGACAAAGCAGGGATAACTGTCAGCATCTTAATTTTGAGAATGTCGAATGACGTATCAAAACCCAATGATGATCACCATCCAGTAATCTTAGAGAGATTGTCGCTGTAAAAGGAAATGCAAAGGAATATGATATTTCTATAAAAAAAAATATGTTAAAATAATTTTTGTTAGTTTTTCTTTTTAGGTGTTTATTTGTAATTTTTAAAAGATAAGGGGAGCCAAAGAGTAATTTGTTATCCTATCTTTACACTTCTACATATACCCATATGACTTTATCCTTTCTCCCTTATTTGGTTATGTATGTGGTTTTATTGGTTTTTTTTTTTTTTTTTTATCACTTTATCTCTTACTACATATATCTTTAACTAGAATTTATTTTAGTTTAGAGTTCTTATCTTATTAGGTTAGTTTTAGAGTTTTTAATTCTCTATATAAACATCACTTTTGGGAAAAAAAATAGAGGGAGGAGGGGAAGATACGTACAAAAAATAATGTTTTTTGAAAACTGGTTTTTCCTGTGTTGTTTTGCTTCTTCTTTTTTAATTTCTACTCTAGTTTTTTATGATTTTGATTTCCTTTTCATCTAGTTTTTTAGCAATTAGGATTAGAGACTTTTAATGAAAATTGGTAGATTTAGGGTTTTTCTTTAAAATCAACTCACAAAAATAAAAAATCAAACACATTCCTTTATTTTTTGGAGAAAGTCAATAGTGTGAGCCAATTCCTACCATACAACAACACCTTTTTAAAGAGACAGCTGCTCACAATGTGAATCTAAGGGTAAACAATTTTTCATTATTTTTAATTTTATTTATTTGATTGAGTTTGTTTACTTCTTGTTCTTATTTTAATTTTAGTTAATTCATTTTTATTAGATTTAATTCATAGTTCTTATTTTTATTTGTTTTGCCTTTTCTGTTTTTTTTTTTTTATAAAATTACTATTACTATTGTTCTTTTTCTTCATAATCAAAAAATTCCAAATTTTATTTGTTTTTTATAATATTTATTAAACATAAAATAAAAAAGGTAAAAAAATTTTGAAGTGAGGCAACCTAGGGGTGGCCACGGGCCGGTTTCGGCCCGGAACCGAACCGGAACCGGCCTGGTCAAACTCGGAATCGGAACCGGTCAAATTCGGAATAGGGCTGAACCGGCCCTGAACCGAGGGTGGGACCGGCCGGTTTTGGTTCATTTTATGAAAAAAATCAAATTATGTTAAAAATTCAAAAAATGCAAGTTACAACTCTTTATAAAATTCTACATAATTTTTTCTTACTCGTGGTATATTGTGTTTTCTAAAAAAATATAACTTT
>CATIWO010513563.1:0-17362 GCA_949673435.1 Macaranga tanarius
ACTCATATTATCAACTCTTGATAATACATTTATTTAACATAATGCTAATGGAGTAATGCTTCAAATAAATAAACACTTTATTTAAAAGAACATTACATGGCCATTTGGGATAATATACAATGTCATAATACAAGATTGTCACTAGGGCATACTACTATACTAACATCTTCTTCTTCATTTTGCTTTTTTCTTTTTCTTCTTCTTTCTTTCTTAAGTTACAGATATGGCAATTTAGCCATACTTCCATTTTAGCCCCTCAACTTTATTTCTTTAAATGAAGTCCTTCCTCCAAATTTATTTTCATTACAGTTTAGTCTTCTCCTAAAATAACTTTAATTCTTCCGATGCAGACATGACAATTCTCCCCCACTTAAGAAATTTTATCCTTGAAATTTAGAGAATGCTTGTTTTTAATCTAATTCGCACCTGAAGAGAATAGGTACGAATATTGTTGTCTCATATCCTCCTCTCGTTCCCATGTAGCTTCTTCATGAGAGTGATTCTTCCATAATACTTTGACCAAAGGAACAATCTTATTACGTAATACCTTTTGATCACTTACCAAAATTGATATTGGCTCTTCTTTATAGCTCAGATTCTCCTTAAACTCCACCGGTTGCTCCTGTAGTATATGAGAAGGATCACTTTTATATCTTCTCAATATCGACACGTGAAAAATGTCATGAATTCCAGATAAATTAGGAGGTAAAGCTAATCGATATGCCACTAGTCCTACATGTTCAATTATTTTGTACGGTCCAATAAATCTTAGGCTTAATTTTTCACGTTCACCGAATATCAGCATTCCCTTCCATGGTGATATCTTTAAAACACTCTTTCACCAATGTTGTATTCGATATCGGCTCGCTTAGGGTTGGCGTAGCTTCTTTGTCTATCTTGTGCCATTTTTAAATTTGTTCAAACTATATAAATATTCTCCGTAGTCATTTGCATAATTTCTGGACTCAATAATTTTTTTTCTTCAACTTCCTCCCAGCAGATTGGAGTTCTACACTTTCTTCCATACAATGCTTCAAATGGTGAAATATCGATACTACTTTGGTGGCTATTGTTATAAGCAAATTCCATTAATGGTACTTGTTTATTCCAATTACCTTCAAAATCTAATGCACTAGCTCTAAGCATATCTTCCAATGTGTGTATGGTGCGCTCAGATTGGCCATCGGTTTGAGGATGGAAAGGTGTACTTAACCTTAATTTAGTACCTAAAGCTTCCTATAGACTTGGCCAAAATTGAGATGTGAATCCTGGATCGTGATCTGATATGATCGATACTGGTGCTCTATGTAACCTTACAATTTCTATCACATATTGCTCTACTAATCAATTCAAGTTGTAACTGACCTTGACAGGCATGAAATGTGCTGACTTTGTTAGATGATCAACAATCACCCATATGACATAATTTCCTTGTTGGGTTCTTCGCAATCTTACCAGAAAATCCATTGTGATATGTTCCCACTTCCATTCAGGAATTGGTAAGGATTGTAATAATCCAACAGGATGTTTATGCTCCACCTTCACCTACTGACAAATCAAACATTTTAACACAAATTTAGGCATATCCCCCTTCATTCCTTTCCACCAATAACATTTTTTCATTGTTCTATACATTTTTGTACACCCTGGATGCATAGCATATACTGAACAATGTGCCTCTTACATTATTTCTCATCTTAATTCAACTATGTTTGGCATATATAATCTACTTCCAAACTTCAAAATTCCTTCTTCACTACAACTTAGCTCTTTCACCTTTCCCTTTTTCACATCACTGCACAGCCTTTTCGTTCCTTCATCTATTTGCTGTGCTACCAGAATTCTTTCCATTAAGATTGGCCTTACTCTTAAAGTAGCTAACACTCCACCAGAGCCTCAATTCAATCAATAATGGCATCCTAACAGTGCAGATATAATACAAACTTCTACTTGATTTCTAACTTAAGGCATCCACAACCACATTAGCCTTTCTTGGGTGATACTCTATCGTACAATTATAGTCCTTTAATAATTCCACCCAGTGTCTTTGCCTCAGATTTAACTCCTTTTGAGTTAAAACATACTTCAAGCTCTTGTGGTCCGTAAATATTTAATGCGTTACTCCATACAAGTAATGTATCCACATTTTTAATGGAAATACCACTGCTGCTAATTCTAAGTTATGTATAGGATAGTTCTGCTTATGTAGTCTCAATTGCCTTGATGCATATGCCACCACTCTTCCATTTTGCATCAATATACAACCAAGTCCTTACTTTGAAGCATCATTATACACCACATAATGACCTCCTTCCACTGGCAACATCAATACTGGCGCAGTGACTAGCTTTTCTTTTACAATTTTAAAGCTTCGTTGACAATCTAAAGTCTATTCAAATTTTACATTCTTTCTCAATAATTTCATCAATGGTGATGTAATAATTGATAAATCCTTCATGAATCTTCGATAATTTCCTGCTAGTCCTAAGAAACTTCATATCTCCATTACATTCCTTGGTGGCTTCCAGTTTACAATCATCGCAATCTTACTAGGATCCATATACAATCCTTCAGTAGATATCATATGCCCTAGAAATGCAACCTTATCAAGCCAAAACTCGCATTTTCTAAACTTTGCATACAATTGCCTAGTTCTCAAAATTTCTAGCGTTGTCCTCAAATACTTCTCATATTCTTCTCTCAATTTTGAGTACACGAAAATATCGTCAATGAACATCATTACAAATCTATCCAAATATGGCCTAAACAGTTGATTCATCAAATCCATAAATATTGCTGGTGAATTAGTTAATCTAAATGACATCACCAAAAATTCATAGTGTTTGTACCTTGTCCTAAAAGTAGTTTTAGGTACGTCTGATTCTTTAATCCTAAATTGGTGATAATCAGATCGCAAATCTATCTTTAAAAATACCTTTGCTTCTTACAGTTGATCGAATAAATCCTCGATTCTAGGAAAAGGATACTTATTTCGGATTGTGACCTTATTCAACTGTCTATAATCTATACATAGTAAAAAAGATCCATCTTTCTTGTTAACAAAGAATACAGGTACACCCTATGGAAAGAAACTTGGTCGGATAAATTTTTTATCCAACAGTTCTTGCAGTTGCACTTTCAACTCCTTTAATTATGCTGGAGCCATCCTATATGGTGCTTGTGATATAGGAGCAGTTCTAGGTACTAATTCAAATTTAAATTCTATTTCTCTCTCAGGTGGTAAACCTGATATATCCTCCAGAAATACATCCTCAAACTCATTCACCACTGGTAGTTCTCTCAACTTCGGGCCTTCCTTCTTTTCCTCCATAATAGAAGCTAAGTATGCTTCATACCCTTTTATTAGGAATTTCATAGTCATCATTACCGATATAATCTTAATAGGAGTCTTCCTATTGTCTCCAACAAATGTTATCTTTTCTCTATTCTCTTTCTCAAATTCTACTTGCCTAGTATAATAATTCACATTTGCTCGGTAATGACTTAACACGTCCATTCTGAGTATAACATCATACTCACCAATGGAAAAGGGTATAAAATTCCATCTCATTACACCTTCATTAATCTTTACTGAAACATCCTTATATACATTCTTACAAACTACACTTATTCCCATCACAGGTTCATTCAGATCACTTAATTTAAGCTTATCATGCATCACATAAGTCGATGATATAAATGAAAATGTAGCACCTAGGTCAACCAGTATGCATGCTAACTTACCATTGATGTGAGCCTTACCCATTATTATATTTGGTGACTCCTCGGCCTCCCACTCTATAACAGCATATACTCTAGCTTACTGTACGCCACTAGCTGCTACGCTTAGCTCTCCTGATTGGCTTCGAGATGTTCCTACCATACCATCCGTCTCTCTTCGCACAGCTGTTGGCCTTCCTATCCTAGTTAACCCTATACCTATTTTGTTACAAGGAGTATAAGATGCTTGCACTGATAGATCTCCTGGATATGCTTTCGTATAATTCCTCACATAATGCCCGATCTTATTGCATCGGTAGCACCTGACCTCACCTTGATTACACCTTCCAATATGATTTCTCCTTCATACATTACACCAAGGTAACATGTCTCGCCCCTATAATTAATTTCTAGTGCCCATCTATCCTGATGGCATTGCTAGTTGTCTTACCGATGCCCGACTTCCTTGAGGTCTATTTCCACCTCCCGACCTCATATTACTCCTGGAGTATAAAGAGAACCTTGATCTCCTACTTCCATTTTTTCTCTAAGGTCGTCGTGATGATTCAACTTGTTGATTAGGCCTAACTTAGGTTGAAGCTTCTAATTCCTTATTTAGCGTGTCCTATTCCATCGCTTTTTCCACCCAACCTCTAAAAGTCATTCCCGCATACAAATTCAATTTTCCTCTTAAAGATATATGAAATCCTTCACAAAATTTTTCACTCTTCCTCTCCTCAGTAGGATAGATATCCTTTGTATACTTGTGCAGATCCTTGAATTTATTAACATATTCTCTGACCGTCATTGATCCTTGTACTAATTTGATGAACGCAACTACTTTCTCCTTTCATTAGTTTTTTGTCAAGTATTCTCTATAATATTCTTCCTGAAACACTTGCCAAGTCAAAGCTTCGCCATAGAAATTTCAAACTCGAGTCAGCTAATCATTAGCTTTATCAAATATCAGGCTATAAACATTGCTTATCTTTTTTTGTCATTGAGTTGCAACATCGTAAAGGCCTTCTCTATAGTCTTGATCCACTTATCAGCTTGTCCTAGGTCCAACATACTATAAAAGTCATATACTCCATATTTATTTGCATGTTCAATTACATCTCCATGTCTTTTATACTTTTTTTTGTCCTTCTCAGCCATCACAGTTGCCATCGTGTGTGTCAATTCTATAGCATCTACATGCATTATTGGCGGCACTGGATAGTTAGCTTCATTTTCCTGCACTCATGGTGGTGGTTTTTGTCCATTACGTGCTCTTCTCGGTACATTGAAGTTCAGCACTGGAGCATTAGGCATCGAACTGCCCTGCTCACTTCCCGCATCGATCCCTCACATTTCATCTCCTTCATTACCATCAAAGGCTACTGATGGAGACAACTCTCATGGTGAACGTCAGTTTCTACTCACACTTTCCTCTCTCTACTAGACCCATCCTATCAGCCGGAATGCCTCGACCTTTACCTCTACCTCTACCTCTTGGTCTACCTCTAGGTCTACTCCAAACACCTATTCTGCCTCCTCTAATTCTTGTCATCTTCCTGCAAATTCAAAATGAGTTCATTTTAGTAATTCAAACCATTGAGTATCAGGTTATCAACTAACATCCATTTAGCATATATATTCCTTAATTTTCATTATATTATTTAACCTGGGTCTTATATTCTAAACTTCCAAAACCTATCAAATCCATCAAAATCTAGGCTTTCAAACACCGACCTTCAAATATAGACTTTCAAATCTAAACTTTTCAAATCTACTTTCAAACCTTGGCTTTCAAACTTAAGCTTTTAAACCTAGGCTCTGATACCAAAAACTGTGACACCCCTCCCCACTGGCACCTACGTCGTCCAGCACAAATACACTTACTATCCGCCCGAGGCACCGACATGGAGAGACATCACTTCTATGATAAAACCTAACATTCATTTATTAACCAACATTTTAATATCATTCACTTATCAAAAAATATATATATATATATATAAATAAAATCTAATAACATTCATCTAAGAATAAATAAGAGTGATTGCAAGCTCAAAATCATTGAACTGATATAATATACATATTTTAGTGTTCTATCACAAGAGGGCTAAAAAGGGGAAAGAGGGTTATACAAGATTATCTACAAATATACACCAAAAATGAATATAATCCATCTACCCAAACATGAAGGCCTAACTAGCCCAGGAGAGTACCGTGATAACTACAAAAAAAGTGCAATTACTCTCTATCACAAGCCCTACCACAAAAGAAAAAGGAGAGTGAGTCTGGATGTAGTTAAGTCCAAGTTAAGGAGACCTGGACCCCTGGTGTGGTTGCATGTGTTACCATTACCACTGTCAAGTAGCCATCTAAAAAGTGTTGTCTCTTGGTGTAGGTATGATAATCTAAAGTTATAGGCTCTAAGGATACCCTGAAGGATAAGATCGCATCTGTATCGTGCCAGATGAAGAAGTGAAACTCAATCTCTGCTCTATCCACGTCATAGGTCATTGCAGTCCAGAGTATCACTATACTATTTATCTATAAAGCTAACCTATACTGAAAAAGAAAATGAAAATGGAGTGGTGAGTATTTTCTCAAGAAAATATCAATGAGTAGACAGACTACAACGCTGTCTCAAGAAATAACAGGAATAATCAATAACCGAAACATTTTAAAAATAACCAAAATCATTTTCACCTTACTCATAAAATAGTCCATAAAAATTAAATAAGTTTATAATCAAATCATAAGAATCATTTAAATTATTTCTTTAAAGATTCAAATCTGAATTTCTGAAAGTAAAACTTTCTTTTGCCTTTCACACATTTCAATCACCTTTCCTTTCAAAATTTCATTCTTATATTATGCACTACAAAGTACAACAAAATACAATTTACCAAAAATATTTAGGAACATGTCAGGTTGCTATCGATGTGACGGGTACTAGTCAGTACATCGAAGGTTCAATCTAGGTATGCATATCGATCTATAAACCACTTGAATTAGCCCCGAAGGCATTCATAAATCTCAAGTGCTATCCCAAAAATAGTTATCATAATCATATATCTCATTTTCGTCAATTGATCATTGAACCATAGGTAGAAAAATAATAATCACACATGAGTTGTTATGTCCCTGATATAGTCTTATATCTCATAGAACCTAGTCGTACCCTAGGCATAGTCTTACTACAACCTTTCCTTTTAATGTACACGTTCTCATAAAATCATCACATTTTCATAATTGTTTATATTTTTTATCAAATCAAAACTCTGTATTACTCCGTATATCATGTATATTACAAATCTGGATTAAAAATTAATTAGAATCAATTCAAAAGAGTATTTGAAACCACTGAGGCATCAGCTTAATGTAAAGCTACCATTTTTGTACCCACTGAGGTGTCGCCTGATCACCTTCAAGTCACTAAGGTGCCGCCTGAATGGCTTGATGAGGCAATACCTTAGTGCTCACTAAGGCACCGCCTGAGAGCCTTGATGGACTGAGGTGTCGCCTTAGTGTATTAAGGTGTTGCCTCTGTGTAATTAGGCGCCGCCTGATCACACTGGTGCAATGTTTAAATTTTTAAAATTTTCAACAAAAAGAATAAAAACACCCGAAACCATCCAAACAATGCAAAGATTTATGAAAAATAGAGAAAAGAAGGAAATCTACTCACAAAAAGTTGGTTCCTCTTTTTTCTTTTTCTTTTTTGTCCTTCCTCCACTACTTCTTCTTCTTCCTTCTACTTCTTTCTTTTTTTTCTTCATTCTTCCTTAAGTTACAGATATGGCGGCTTAGCCATACTTCCCTTTTAGCCCATCAACTTTATTTCTTTCAATTAAGTCCTTCCTCCAAACTTATTTTCATTACAATTTAGTCCTGACCTAAAATAACTTTAATTATTCGAGTATGGACATGACATTAATTGACTTGAAATTTGGAACTGATCCATTTATAAAGGTTGTAGCTACGGATAGCATATCGAATCATGTCAATCGGATCTCTATGGTTTGAGATATGACCCAATTACTGAAAGCTGCTCAAACATCGAATAATCTTTATCTTTAAATTCCTACAACAATCTTTAAATTTAGAATGATCCCTCTATGAAAGCTGTAGCTATGAGTATTATCTTTCTATATCATCTTAAATCATCTCAATTGGATTTCTGTAGCTCGAGATATGGTACAATTACTGAAAGCAATGTCGATCTTGACGAATATGCATCCTTTAATTTCAGCTCAAGATTTGGATATCTAGATGAACTTATATTTTAATGCATAAGCTCTATTATGAATGGTTAAAAAGTTTACTTCAATTTTTAAGAAGGCCACTTTTATGTTTGAAAGCTATAAATATGTCAAAATCTTTATCGAATCTCAAATGCTAAATCTGCCAAAATTTTGAAGACTACATATTATGCTCCATTTCTTGTCTAGTGCCATTTTTTTGTAAGTATTCATTCCATGCTTTTTTTTTTCTTTTTCTTTCTTTTTTTCTTTTTTGTAGATTTTTAATTCATAATAAATTGCAACTTGCATCTCTTTGACTATTGATTAAATTGACAAGCCACTCTTTGATAATAGTTGAATTGACTTGAAACCTCTCTTTTATGATAATCTACTTTTTCATTATCAATCTGAATAGTTAACTTAACTATTCATAATGATGGTTTACTTTGAAGATTGCACTAACGTTGATAATCAACAAAACATAAATATTGTTGAAGACATGAAAGATTTGATTTGGGCCTCCATCATTATCCATCTAAATAGTTAAATTTTAACTATTCAATAAGATAGTTTGTCTTTAGCAAAGCATAAAGATTGTTGAAGGTATGAAAGACTTAACTTGAGCATCCTTTATTATCCATCTGAATAGCTAAACTTTAATTATTCAAAAAGATGGTTTGCTTTGAAGATTTGACTGATGCTGATCAATAAAGCATGGAGATTATTGAATATTTGAAAGACTTGATTTAAGCCTCTTGCAACATCCATATAAATAGTTAAATTTTAACTATTCAAGAAGATCGTTCACTTTGAAGATAGTTGTTAGCACTTAAATTTTAGATTGCTGAATAACACATTTATAACTCAGTGATGATCACCATACAGTAATCTCAAGAAGATTATTATTGTAAAAGGAAACAATAAAAGACTATGGAAAGAAACTCTTAAAATTTTAAAAAAGAAAGTGTGTTGAAAAAATAATTTGTCAATTTTTTCTTGTTGGTATTTAATTGTAATTTATTAAAATTTAAGGGATCAAAAGTATAATTTTCCATTACTATCTCTTCACTCCCACACACATACACATGACTTTATCCTTTTTCCCTTTTTTTGGTTATTTATTTAGTTTTATTTGTTTTTTTATCTCTTTATCTCTTTCTACATATATCTTTAGGTAGAATTTATCTTATCTTAAGATTCTTATTCTAGTAAGTCTAGGTTAGACTTAGGTTTCTTTAGACTCCCTATGTAAATATATGTTTTTCATTAATTAAATAAGGTAGAGAGAAAATGTGTAAAAATAAATAACATTTTTATAAAACTGTGTTTTGAATGTTCTTTTTTTTTCTTTTCCTTGTTCATCTATTTATTCTATTTTTTCACCCATTTTTCTTATTTCTATTTTTTTTCACCTAGTTTTTTAAGAATTAGGATTAGAGACATTTAATTAAAATTGGTAGATTTAGGATTTAGAACTATCATTGCTTTATGTTCTAATGTGATTAAACACTGAGACATGACTTGTAAAAACTCTCAATCAATAAAAACTGAGGACTTAACTTTAGAGAACTTTTTTACTTCATTTTCAATAGTGATATAGTTGGAAGTACTGTTTTGAATGTTCAAGCATAAAGGATTTGGAGAGTGGTATCGAAGAACCTTTCTGGAGTTTTGAGGATTCACTTCCTTTTGCTTTCAAACCTTTCAAATTTCATTAGAAAGGTATCTATATTGCTGAGAATTTTTGTGTCCCTTTGTTGATGATGCAACACTTTGTTGGTCGAATTATGCCTTAGCTAACAACTTGTAAGCATTGGGGTCAAAGCCACTTACGTATTTGATACGAAGATCTTCATGTTTCAAAGCTGATCCTTATGAAGATTTTACAAACCCTTTCAGCGGTTCTTGAGTTTTTTTATTGCCATAAGATTCATGATAGGAAGAATCAAATCCTTTAGTTCCTTCACAATATTTTCATCTTAACTTTTGAAAGAACCTTACCTTTCTACCCTTTTTGTCACTAGAATGTGTCAAGGTTTAGAAGCCATTTGTGGTTTTTGGGCTTTGTTCTTCTCCTTAGCACTTTTTAATATTGTGGAATGGCTTTTTTCCCTTTTTTGTTAAGTTCTTCATTGGATAGTACTTCTGAATCATCTTCAACTTATATTTCATCATCTATCATCATTTCAAAATAAAACTTAGCATCCACATAGTGTGATTCTACTTTATTAAATAGATTAGCATTTGCCATAACTTTTCTTACTCTACCATTTTTGTAATATTTAAAGCATTGATGGAGTGTAGAGGGAACTAATACACTTTTATGAATCCAATGATGCCCTAACAATGTGCTGTAGGTTGTTCTTGCATCAATGACATGTAGTAAAGCACTTGATTCCATACCATCTATGTATAGATTGAGATGAATTTTACTAAGAGCTATTTGATCACTTTGATTAAATCCTTAGATCATCAATTGACTTTGCAATAAGTCATCCATAGGCATATTGAGTTAATTCATTATCCTTAATGGAATTATATTAACAGGTGATCCATTATTTATCAAAATTCTTTTTGTCTTTTATTCATAAATGAAACCTATGATGAATAATGGTTGATTATGGAACTTTGGCCCGAGTAATAAATCATCACTAGTGAAAGTGATTTTATCTACACATGTACTATAAGCATTATAATGATGACTTATTTTATTTTATTGAGCATTTGTCTCACTCTCCCCTTCAATTTGGTAACATGAAAGTGCATCCAAATCTCTTTTGAAACCTTTCAGCATATATTCAGCTAAAGTGATTGGTCGTTTAAGCTTTTGAAAAATATCTTCAGCCTTAAGAGGCAGTAAAGATTTTCTTAATTTTGTGAACTTAGACTTCTTTTGTTTTTCTATTTTTAGTGCTTGCGTAAGTACCTTTACCATTCTAACTCATTTTGGGACTAGTTTAAAGTTAGAAGCATTATTCTTTTGATATCATCTGTGAGTAACAAGGATCCACCCTTCATCATTAGGTTCATCACTTAGAACGATGCCCCTAACAGTGGGTTGTATGTTTGATTGTGAGACATTTTGATGCATCACTACTCTTTGCACAAAAGGCAAAACTTCAATGGTTATTAGATCAAATGATCCAAAACTTATCATTGAAGTTATAGTTATCATGCAAAGACTAGAGTTTGCAATACTAGTCATTGAACTAGCCTTCTTTTTATCAAAGGAAATTTCCCCTCTTTTTTGTAATTCCATTATTTTATCCTTTAAAACAAAGTATTTTTTCATTGGATGGCTAACTAACGATGATATTTATAGTAGTTTGGATCGTAAACTTTCTTAGGTTCATTAAGATGCTTCATCTTTACAAGTTCAATAAGATTTTCTTCAAGTAATTCATCAAACATTCTTGAAACATTAGAGTCAGCAAAGAGTATTTCTTCTCTTGTCTTTCCTTCAGAGAAATTTTCTTCTTCTCTTGTGATTGAGCAGTAGGAGTAGGCTTTACCTCATTTTTCTTTTCACCTTTAGAATTTATCTTGATGGGTACCAAACTAACTATCAGGGATGACTTACATTCAGTCTTTGCATTAGGCTTAGTATTTTTGTGCACTTTTTTTCTTATCTTTACTCTTGTTTAGATCTTGCACAAGAATACTTTAATTTTCAACATTTGAAATACTAAGCTTCATATCATGAGTGCAAGTAGCTAATTCTTTAAAAGTACTTGGCTTTACTTCTTCAAGAATATAAGAGAAACCCCACTTTTATGCCTTTGATGCACATCTTAGTGGTAGATGATTTATAAAGTTGATCTTTGTAATTCACATTAAGGCTTCTCCACCTTTGGATATAATCAATGACAAACTCATCTTTCCATTAGCAAGTAGTAGTAAGTTTAATCATATTAACTATGCGGCAAGTGCTATAGAAATGATTAAGGAATTCACATTCCAATTGCTCCCAACTATCTATCGAGCTAAGATTTATATCTGTGTACCAATCAAAGGCATTGCACTTCAGTGATCGAATGAATTACTTAACAAGCAAATCACTATTCATACCATTATTATTATAAGTTTTAACAAAGTGAGCAATATATTATCTTAATTTCCCTTGCCATCAAATTGTTGAAATTTTGGCGATTGGTAATTTGGAGGCATCTTCAACATATCAATCCTTTGTGTGTATTGCTTTGCATATGTATAAGAGAATTGAATCGGAGTCTCCACTTAATCTTTGACAATCTCTTTAATAAGTTCCTTGAGTTGAGTAGTAGAGATTGGGCTGTTGATAGCCATTTGGATATTACCTTCAGCTTTTGTTGTAGAAGTACTTCCTTCTTCTACATGTATTTTTGGCAAATAAATTATTACGTCAATTAGTGTTTTTCCAGCTGTATTTTCTAATTTAGCAATTAAAGATGCAATTTGGACATCTTTTTCCTTAGAACTTCTTATAAGTTCTTCCACCATCTTGGTCAGGTTGGCAATTTGCTCTTCCATCGATGTTGTGTTGGTCATCATGATGGATATAGTGCTGGAATTATAATTAGAGATCGAACCATGGTGAGACAAAGTTGACACAGAGGTTGCATTTGAGTTTTTCCTTCATCATCAAATTTAAATAATGAGAAAAGGTCATTTATCTCTAGAGAAGAGATTTTTGCCCTATGTACTCTTGGGGAGATAATGAAATGTTGAGGAAAAATTATTTGTTCATATAGTTCCTTAGTTAATTTGGTTTTTGTCACAGTATTAGAGCTATCATTGCTAGGAGAACTAGCATGCAATGAAATTAGAGATTGAGGTTAGAGAGCTTGACGACGAAGGTTGTACTTATTGGAGGTAGCCATTTTGTATTTCTTTGGTATCATTTTCTTCGAACAGTTGATTCATGAAACAAAAGATAAGAGGTAGAGACTGTCCCTCTAGGTGTGCTAGAAATTTCTACATACAAATTTCGTATATGAAAAATCAAACAAGAAAATTTGAGGAACAAATTGAGAATTTTACTGAATTTTGAGAAGCAGGTTACAATCTCTAACAAAAATTCTTGTTACAAAAAGTTTTGAATCCTCAAATTCAAATTTCGTAACAAACATGCACTTTAAGGGCTTTGTAGTTTGATCTTAAAACAATTTGATTCAAAAGATTTATAGCTTGATATTCAATCAAATACAAATTTGATGAAAAATTTATATGAAGAACATCTTGATGATCTTGTAGGAGTTAAAAAATACCTTGATAATCTTATTGAAATTTTGAATTTGATAAAAAATTTGGATGAAAAACACCTTGAATGCTTAAAAATCACATTGATAATCTTGTAGAGAATTTCAGCTATGATTTTGGCAAAGTTTCAATACTTATTTTTGTTGATGATTTGAACTATGGGAGATACTTCTATTGATAGGCATTTGTAAAGGGGTATAAATGGGATGAAATTTCATAACTCTAATGGTAGGATTGATTTTAACTATCTTTGATACAATTTGATTAGCTCATATGCATCATTATTTTTAATTATTTTAATGGCATTTTTTATATAATTTGATTTGCCATTATAATAATTTAATTAAGATAATAAACTAAAATATTTTATTGGTCCAAAATCTTTACACATTTATTAGATTAAAATATTTAATTAGTCTACTTAAATTATTTAATAAATAAAAAATATTTTATTGGTCTAAAAAAAACTTATAAAAATTTACATGTCTACAGTTTTATTTACAATTATTTTTACTACTAAACCTTCAGAGAAATTTTTATTATACACTCTAATATGTCATAAAAATTTTATAGTTTTTTTACAAAAAATTTATATTACAGCAGTAACATAGTGATTAAGAAAATAAACTATACTACAATTTTACTTTTGAAGATGAATTTAAATTTTTTAATATAAATTATATATAGTATTTTAAATGCTATTTTACTTGATATTTATTTTTGTGATTTAAAATGATTTAATTGACGCATGAATTTTTATAATTTTAAACAATTAAAATAACATTTATTATTTTAGACCACATGGTATATTAGTAGATCCAATGATACAATTATTGGAAAAATTCTTTATAATATATAATTAAATTCTATCAATCACTAATTACTAACTTTATATTAAATTATTTTAAAATATAAATTACAATATATGTACACACATACATTCTAATTCTATTAAATTATTGGTTATAATTTGGTTCTTAAATTTGGGATGGATCTTGATTAAGAGAATTTAAAATCTCCAAACCTATTCTAATAAAGTTTTTAGGATAGTTTGATTTTGAGAGAATCAAACGATCAATGAAAGTATTGATTTTGAATATTTTTAATTCATTTTTTTAGGCAGTTCAAGATTTTCGTGATCATGATTAGCTCTACAATAAAACACTAATAAATCGCATGGCAGTAGCATAATTCCGTCCATTTCACACCAACAATACCACGATAGATTTTTTTATTACATTATTTGAAGTTCTAATATTATGTTTAAAAGTAATCTAAAAGGTGTTTCATATTATTACTAGAAAGAAATTTCATTAAAAAATTGATTGCCTAGAGAATTTTTTTTTTTACACATTGGCATTGTCTAATAAATATTAAAATATATTGCTAGTGAGAGAATCGTCTAATTGTCATTTTTTAAGGACATTTTAAAAACATAATTCTTTGTTGCCTATTAGCACTCAAATTTTAGGCTAGCCAAAATGGAATATGAGATAACTCAATGATGATTAAAAATTAAGACAAAAATTGTGCATGAAAAAGGCAATAGCTCAAAATGATTCAGAATCAAGATTCCAACCTAAATATCATGCCCAATTTAAGTTCAGAATATCAAAATTCATGCCCATGACCCATGAAGCCCATTTTTAAAGCAATTTAAAAGTCTAGAGGGCCTATTGACTTGCTGATGAGGCGATTGCCATTTTAGACAAATGATTGGCCCTACCATGAGGTAATTGCCTCTATAAGCAGTTTAAAAGCACAGAGGGCTTATCGACTTATCAATGAGAAAACTGCCTCTTCGGTTAGATGATTTTCGCTTATATGAGGCAAACACATCTATAAGCACAATAAATAGTTTATTTAAAGTTCAAAATTCACTCTTTAGATAATGTTATCTGTAAGTTTGTTGTGATTTAATGCTAATATTTTAGGATTTAATTTGAAAAATATTTTTGAGTTATAATATTCAATTTTAAATAAAAAAGATGGATTCTGTTATAGACAAGAGTCTATAGAAAAGGACTACTGAAGAATAAAAATGGAGAGGAAAAAAAAGTAAAAAAAAGAATAGATAATGGAGTAAGCTATGAATGTTCTTAAGTCAATGATATGTAAATCTAACTAGTGGCAGTTGTAATGGAAGAAAAAGTATGGTTATGATGGGAAAAAAGATGAGAAAATAAAATAGTAAAAAAATAAACATTGCAAAAATATGGGAAAATAAAATGAAAGGTGTAAGAAATAAAATAAGATGGGAAAATAAAATAGTAAAAAAAATAAACATTGCAAAAAGGTGTAGAGCTATTTTCCTTTCTTTATATATATATATGTTTAAGACATCAATTTGTTTTCCTTGCCACCGAAACAAAAAGAAAGGAAAATAGCTCTATACCTTTTTGTAATATTTATTTTCCTATCTTATTTTATTTCTTACCCCTTTCATTTTATTTTCCCATATTTTTGTAATTTTTTTTTTACCATTTTATTTTCCCATCATAACCATACTTTTTCTTCCATCACAACTGCCACTAGTTAGATTTGCATATCTTTAACTTAAGAACATTCATAGCTTACTCCATTCTCTATTCTTTTTTTGCTTGTTTTTTCCTCTGCATTTTTATTCTTCAGTAGTCCTTTTTTATAAACTCTTATCTATAACAGAATCCATCTTAGGCTAGCCAAAATGGAATATGAGATAACTCGATGATGATTAAAAATTAAAAGAAATCTTTTTGCTTGTGTAGCAAGGAAAAAAAATGATGTCTTAAACATTCAAATATTCTTATTTCAAAAAGTTATATATATAACTTTTCAAAATAAGAATATTTGAATGTGATATATGTATATATATATCTACACAAATCAAATTAAAAGCCTAAATAATCATTTGGTCTAATTGTTGAAATGTACTTGTTGTTGTCGAACATGTTGCTAATAATCTATATCTTGTTTTATAAATTCCATTGTTGATATAATAGTTTTACGACTATTATCATTTTGAGCCTAAGTTTCTTATTATATGTTCACTCACTGAGTATTTTCTTGTGAAAATACTCACATCCCTTAGTTGTTTCTCCAAATTGATTATGTAGTTGTTAAGAGTGTATAGTATCAATATGGCTTATTGTTGGATATCTATGCAATGTAAGGTCATATAAAGGGAAACTATGATCAAGTTTTTACTATGTCATGATGCTGATGCCAATTAAGAGCTAATATAGAGAGTAATAATTGAACCCATATGTACTCTCTATCGAATATTAGTGTTAAAGAGGATTATATTGTGCTCATATGAACCATTGTAAAAGTGTTTAATGAGTTAGTTATTGGTGTTCAAGTTGGCCTTTCTTTAACCTAGTATGGTTTAATAAGGAATAAAGAACATTTTAATTCTTTTATATTATAACGCTTGGAGCTTGTATTTTCTCATGACCTTTTTAGTTTATAGCAGGTTATATGAAGACTCTAAAAAGAGGGTTTGATGTGAGATATATATATTCGTAGTTGTGTATATACATATATGAGATGTAGCCAAAACTTGAGATTTAAGGTGGTTGTACATGTTATGTGTGTGTGTGTGTGTCTATATATATATATATAAGTATGATCTTTAGCTCTTTAATCTTGCCATCTTTGCATTATAAATATTAGTTATTATGTGTTGTTATGGAAATACAAATAATGATACAAACTGCTTGAAAGGCAATAGAGATAAAAGATAGAAATATAAGAGTTTGGTATAATTTCTGAAGTAAATAAAAAATAGAAAAGTACAAAAAACTAACTTGTTGTTTGACCTATTTTCACATAAAGGAATATAGTTTGTTTCATGACAAACATCTACCCTGTATTTTATGCCATTAACAAATAGAGGCATTGATATGGACGTGACCAAGCTTGAAGATGGTGATGGGCTTTGCATTGGTGATAGCTTGGATGGGCTTGATGGAGAGGACAACAAGAAAACCAAAGATAAAGCTAAGGATCCATTAAGCATGCCATAAGGCCCAATTACAAGGTCAAGGTCTAAGAAGCTTCAAGAGGCCTTAATTGGCTATATGCAAGATTGGGCTAATCAAGGAAGTCCAATTTCTCATGTTAGGTCCAACCCATATGAAGACACAACTAAATGGGGTTTGTTTAATGTTTTGCAAGTCCAAATA
>CATIWO010513610.1:0-22817 GCA_949673435.1 Macaranga tanarius
TGCATAAAATGTTCATTGTGCTTGATTATTATTTATGAATTGATCACCCATGAATAATATGTTAATTAAGATTAGACATTGAGAGATGCTAGTTTTAATGGATCTATGAACATTTGTTGGATGGTTTGTTGACTAGAGATAGCTCAAATTTAATCCAATTCCATTGGGATGTGATTTATAATTTATCCTTTACATTTATGTTGGGTTTTGATATAATGAGAGTTAGTTAAAATCCATTTAATTGTAAGAGATAAATTAGTTGATTTTTACTTGAGAGAGACTAATCATGTAACATCCGTGTCCTAGACCGGATTACTGTTCATTAATGACAATTAAGAATGTTATTACTTCAGTTAATTAATGATGATGATTGGAGTTAATTGGTATTATTTGGAGGTGTATTATTTTATCATTTAAGTTAATATTATTTTAATAATTGGAGTTTAGTTATTTTGATTTAATTTAGAAGGATGAAATTGAAAAGGGAAAAGAGGACTAAAATGTAACTAAAGGAAGTAATTGGAGTTGAGGAGAAAGAAAGAAAAGAAAAAGGACCAAAGGAAGAAGAAGGGGAGTTGTTGGGGATGAACAGTGCAAGGCATGGTGATGGTGAGGAAGAGAAGAAAAGAAGGAAGAAGAAGGGGAAGGAGGACAGAAGCAAAAGAGGAAAACTTTGGTTTGGAATTGAGAGGAGAAGCCGAATTTATCAACTAAGGACAATCTCGGCTGGAGAAATCAGTGAGTGGTAGATTTAAACTTTAGTTTTTGTATTTTTATTTTCTAAAGTTTATATTTTGAAATTTGGGTGTTTGGATGCATAATTTCATAGATCTAGGCTTGATCTTGGTGTTTTTGAGTTGCTATTGAGTAGGTCTTTGACTTATAACCGTTGTGTGAACTTCTGATATGCCTAAATACGTGTTAAAATGGATTTTTGGTCAATTTTTCTGCTGCTGCTGTCGAACCCAGAGGTGGAGTGGTGACGCCTCTTCGGTGAGGCGACGACTCTTCACCCTAGAAGCGACGTCTCTCGGAAGAAGACGCGATGTCTCTTTGACTTGAGTAGAGTCGACGCCACTCTAAGTGGCGACGCCTCTATAACTTCAGGCGACTCCTCTTGGCTGAATGGGCGGCGTCTCTTCATTGGAGGGGCGACGTCTCTATGTAGAGGAGGCGCCATTGTACCCTGTAACGCGCCGTACTTCGACTATCTTTGGTTTAAATGTAGTATAATCGTTAACCGATCAATTGTATAACATATCAGAACATTGGAGACATTAGAAAATGAGTTTAATCTTTGTAAATCAATAATTTCTATAATTATTGATTAAATGGTATTAATGATATAAAAATACTTTAATTACCTTGCGTTAAGGAGTCTCAAACAAAGAGACTAAATTTCTATGAATAATTGATTAAGAATATCCAAACTGGTAGTGTATGCCTTTGCTGAGATAATAATAAATGCCCAGTAATTGAAATGTGAACAACTATATATATGAGAGTATATGTATATGTATATGGGATGAGTTGGGAATGATGAGCTGGCCACTCGATTGATAACTGTCTTTGGGATAGCGCAGGAATCCAGAGGTGCCTTTGGGGCGGATCCTTATGGTTTATATGTATGCCTACGATGAAAATGAAATGAAAATGTGAATTGGCTAGTGTAAGCCATGAAAAGAAAGTGAAATGATATGTGAGAATGAGAGATGTTGTATATTATTATTTTCCTTTGGGGAAAAGGGTTGAGAAGTATCTATTGCGAGGTAATGATCTGAGGATTAATTGAGATAATGTAATCAATAATATTGTTATATCGAACCGATCAACTCTCAACTCTAATTGTAATTTATATGAAACCTTTAATAAACCCAATAATAGAATTATTTCTGAGAATAAGCTATTTTGTATTTTATTGATGATAATTGTGGAATAAAGTTTATTTTAGTTTTTGAAATTCAACTATTATGAATTTTATGAAATTTCGTATTTATTTCAAGTGAGCATATTTAGACTTAAATTTTGTGTGGAGTTTTATTTGATGTGTTATTGAAAAGCATTTGAGTATTTATCAGTATCTAAAATGATTACCGCCTTTTGAGATTTAAATATAAAATTTTTTGGATAAATGCTTTTGTTTAAAAACAATATTATACGTTCGCTGGGTAATTTCTTTCGGAATTACTCACCACCGTTTTAAAATATTTTTCACAGCTTTAGATAGAGTTTAGCATCCGACATGGCGGTACAATAGGCATCGATGGTATACGAGGTTACTCCCGCAGAGACTTCTGTGCGGTATGTAGTATGCCATGATGCCGATGCGGAGCTGGTGTTCAAGGTTACAGTTGTGCCTATAGGAGCAGATGCACGAGTCTCGTCCGTGAGAGAGGAGCATGAGGATAACGTCTACTTTATCTTCCGCGTCACTTATGCCACCTCTCTGGATGTGGAGGTCACCCTCACTTAGGTATGATGCAGTTTTGTGGATGCATCGAATTTCGGGCTTTTTGTTTACAGCCATTTCCTAAACCCTATTCGAGCGTGTCACCAGAGTTATCCTTGAGCCACAGGGCTAGTGTTTTATTGGGGGTTGACTTGATTTGTGCTCTATTGATATCTGTACCTCCACCACCATCTTGTGCCGGACTGAGATCCGAGGCTTATGTTTGGGATTAGATGCTAGGGCAAATGATGATGTACCTTCTATTATTTGTATTAGCATCTAGTACTCTGATTTTATATATATTCTTTTGGTGATGTATATATTTACTTTGTGGACGGATAGTTAGCACCACAGTGCTTATGATATTTATATATGATTAATCTTGGTATATTATGATGTTATAATTATTGATGATGAATTAGTGTATTAATTGTGAATGGTTGTACATGATAAATGATGATGGCATGATATAGAAATTTTAAGAAAAATATCAATTAAGGCTTTGATGAGTTTATAAGCCGAAGTATTAATGTAAGAATGAAAGGTTTTAATTTGTACAGGTTTCAATTATATCATTAAGTGTTTGTATATAACCTTTAAAACTCATTAAGTGTATTAAGAATTTAACAAATATAATTACTGTAGATAATTGAATATTAGTGGTTAATTAGAGAATAAGGTGTGATACGATTGTTATGGTAGCTATAAATTAATGGTTTAGGTGATGTAGTCAATGGAAATACACTAGTTGTGTTGTGTGTTTGTATGTTGAGAGTCAATGGCATGCTAGCAAAGACGTTGAAAATTTCGTTGATGTTAAATTTTTCTCATTTTGGGCAACAACATGACAGTTTCTCCATTTAAAGATAGAGAAGACAGACGAGCCATTGGCTATTGCTTCTCAGTTCTCCCCATTATATAATTTGACCAACAAACAAACTTCCATTACCATATCCTTCCTTCTATCAAAGTTGGTTGTACTTCAATTCAAGGGCCCTCCCTTTCTCTTTCTCTACTTTTCTTTCTTATTTTGAGCTTCTTGTTTTCTTGTTAAAATTAAGAATAATAATAATAATAATAATAATGTAATAATTAACAGTCATGACTTTTATAAACTTAATTTTTAATTAATAAAAAAAATTAAATAATTTTTTTTTGAAATTAAAATTAGAGATATAACTATTTTTAAATTTTGTAAGAGAATAAGTATTATATATAGGGAAGATTATTTTGAGAGGTTTAAAAAGAAATTCATTTCAATTATTATTTCTTTATTTAACTTTTATTTACTCATCATTTTGTGATAAGAATTTTTTTAAAAAAAAATTTGAAATCCATGACACATTAAATTTATCTGAAATTCAAAATTTTATCCTCATTTGACTGGAAATTTTTAATTTTGGATCTAAGTTTATCATGATTAAAATTAAAAATTTCAATATTCAAATTAAGCCTTTTGCTTCAAGTGTAATTATATGATTAATCACATAAGATTACATCATTGAAAATCTCAGTAAAATTACGAGTCAAATTAGGCTATACAATGCAATATAACGATCTCAATCTCAAAAAGAAAAAAAAGTATCGTGACTTATGCGTGATGAAATATATTAACACTAATAATTAACATTTATAGTTTTAAGAATTTGCTAACAATACAACACACGTTTAAAAAATATGTTTTTAAATAAATTAATAATTGTGACATCAAGAATAACTATTAATTAAATGTGATATTATTTGACTAATCATTTATTTATTTACTAAAAAAATATAGACACACACATGTATGTATATCTATTGCTGATTTTATATATTTTTTATTCCAAATAAAATTTAAAAAATATATTATTATTACCAAATACATTATATGACGCAACAATTTTTATAAACAAACCTTTTTTTTAAGAATTTAATTATTGTATATTATTTACTAATATATTAAAGATATCTACTAATATATCAAAGAATTTATAAATAAATAATGTGTGGTTTTACAATTTTAATAAATGATTAATTTAGTAAATTAACCTTAAATATAGACTAGTAAAAAATATTATATAAAAATATTATTAATTAATTAACAATTATCTTATCAAATTTATGCTATAATTATTGATTTAGATCTAATCTGCCATATAAGTTGTATTTACAATACATTAGTCGTGAATTTCTACAATACATGAGTTGCAAATTAATGTATATTTCATTTTGTTCTGCATACAAATAAAACAAAATAGTTTAAATAGATTAATAATGTAGTTTAAGAAAAACTATGAAACTAATAAAGTATTTTTTAAATAAAAATTCATATATTTTTAATTATAATTCTATATATTTTTTTTATAAAATCTCGAATTATAAAAATACATTTAAATACTTTTAGACAATAAAATTTAAATAATATCAATTTCAAAACCAAAGACACATGGGTAACTTCTTTTTTCTTTCTTTTTTTTTTTATTTTTTTTACTTTGGTTATTTAATATTAGAAAAATAATTATTTTAGAAAATTCTTATCCTAAAAATGAGCGTCTTTTACCATAAATAACGATATGATTTTTTTTTTCTTTTTAACTCTTGTGAATACAAATAAATAGAAAAATTAAAGCAGTAGTAACTAATTTACATTTTAAACATTTTGTTTGAATATTGGGGGAAACCAATAGAATACATGAAAGAAAAATACATAGAGTAAAAATAAAATAATATTTTGTTAAGAAAAGTAAGAGAAAAAAACAAAATGTGAACATTTTTCTATGCTCATTATTTTGTTTTAAAAAAATTATTACGTCCAAATTATTGCATTTAGATGTATCTTAATTTGCTCATGTATGAACATTTGATGTAATTCTTTTCTATCCAAACATGGATTTTTTTTTTAAAAAAAAATGCTTTACTTTGAATTCTTCCTTCCTTGTATATATGTTCCCAAACAAGGTGTAAGAGATTGACAAGAACTTTAAAATATAGAGAATGTGAAATTGACAAGGAGATCACTACAAATGTGGGTTGACTTGATCAAAGCAACTAGTTTTAAATAAGAAAAAAATTACACTTAATTAATCAATTAAGTTAATCTTAATTTGTTAGTGTGGAAAATGATGGAAAATAAAATTCAAAGAAAATAATATATACATATATAAAAAAAAAAAAAAAAAAAAACTTGTCCGGTATTTGTTAGTGATCTAAAAGAAAGCGTAGATGATGGGTTTTGCCTTCTCTTAAGGATTTGACTATTGACTTGAGAAATGCCTCTTTACTTCAATTTAGTAATCATCCCTCTCATTACACTTCCACCCCCATTAACATAAAACACTAATTTTTTGTGATGATTATTGAACATGGGTCACGGGACTTCAATGAACCTTTTTTTTTTTAATTCTTATTCTTATTTTTTATTTAATTTTTTCCCTTGTTTAATTCCTTTTATAGTTAGGAAAAAATATAAAAGTTAATGAAAAATTAACATTTATGAAGTGGGTGTGAAGTGTGAACTCTCTGATGTAGAACAATCATTCAATAGCCAAGAATGGAACTCCTAAGTAGAATAGAGCACCTCATAATTGGAAAATGAAGTCCTTGCAAGCTTTGTATAGGGTACAATTAAATTTGGTAATGTATAAGAATATTTTTATTTTTTTAAAAATAAAATGTATCATAATGTATCATATTCCACACATATATTGTAAAGCTTGCTTGATCATTGAATTATTAGTCCGCGCAAGACACATTTTTTTCAATGTGGAAGGTAAAAAGGAGGAAGCTAAAAGGCAAAAGCTTGGATGAAACAAAAATCCATAGGATATGGAGGAGAAGGGGTTGATGAATTTGATATTTATGTTATATGATTGAAGAAGAATTGGAAAGGAGGGGCAAATCAATAACGGTTGGAGATTCTGACCTTTCACTTGGTGTGTTGTTTGTTTGTTTGTATGCTTGAGCTTACTAAAGAAAAGAGAAGACAAAATAAGGCATAGTTTGGAGGCTCAAAAGTGTATAAGAGTAGTAGTAGGAGTATTTGTTGTTGCTGTTGTTGTTGTTATTGGAGTATCTACTAAATCCACATCCTTTGGGATCCTAAAACTAGAAGAAAATTAAACAAAAATTAGTAGTCTAAGAATGAATCACGACCGTCCAAAATCACACCGAATGGTTCTCACTTGAGTACACGTGCTGCCTATCTTTTCTTCCCTTTTTAATGTTTTGCTTCCATGCATGGAATTCTCCTCCAACTAGAGCACAAAAACAAAGAAAGAGAGACCCAACCAAAAAAAAAACAGAAAGAGTCATGGTTTTGCTCTGATTCTTCCTGTATAGAGGCTTGTTCATCGCCATCATTAGCGACCCTCTTCAATAAAAACTTCAACTTTGGTTTCTTGAAAGTACCCTTTTGCTATATATAAAAATATATATATATTCAAGAAACAGTCTAAATGTGTGTAGTACTTGAGAAATGGGTGTGGGATTGATTTGAAGGAGGCTTCTTTTGGTGGGTCTGATCTTTGTTATGTACTTTACAGAAAAAAAAATATATTAAACTGTCACATCTCTTAACTCTTTTTGATTCTCCTGATAAATCACTAGTGGTAAAGCAATAAGCTTTGGTGATCTCGTGATCTGTTTTGTCTCTCTGCTTCTTGATCTGGGTATTTTGAAGTTTTTTGCTGCTCTGTATCTGTGAAAATGCAGCATTTTTTAGCAAGAGTTTGAGGTAAGATTTAAGTTGCTGATCTTGTTTTCTTTACTGGGTAGTGATTTTAGCTTTGTGTAATTAGATCAATCATGGAACAAAATGCAAAGAAAAAATTGTTCATTTGTAAGTTTTGTAACAAGAGGTACCCTTGTGGCAAGTCACTGGGAGGTCATATCAGGATCCATTTGAATGGTAATGGTAATGGAAGTGGGAATTCAACTGATATTGAAGAGGAGGATGTGAAGCCCAATACTATCAAGACTTTTGCTGCTGCTGCTTCTGCTGCTAATGTAAGCAACAGCAAGAAAGAATTTGAGCTTGAAGTTGGTGCTCAATCTGGTTATGGTCTTAGAGAAAACCCCAAGAAAACTAGCAGGTTTGTGGCTGATTCAAAAAACCCTGATATGCTGCAAGAGAAGTTATGCAAGGAATGTGGAAAAGGGTTTAATTCATTGAAAGCTCTTTGTGGACATATGGCTTGTCACTCCAAGAACAGCTTTGAGGATCAATCAGAGACTACGGAGAAGCTGAAAGATCAAGTTTTTGATAGCCAATCAGATACTGAGACATCATCAGCTCCCAGTAAGCGAAGGAGATCCAAAAGAATGAGGTACAAGACTATTGGTGTTTACTCTTCTTCATTGTCTTTAGCAAATGGTTCTTTGTCTTCTGCTTCTGATGTTGAGCAAGAACAAGAAGAGGTAGCTAAGTGTTTGATGATGTTGTCTAAGGACTCTGGTTTTAAAGGTTGTTTTAGTTCAATTGCAGATTCCTCAGATAACAACTCTGTTGTTTTAGAGACCAAAATATCATCATCTCCTAAACTGAGAATTAGCGTAAAGAATGGGGTTAACTGCATGTATAATGGTAATGGGTTTTTGGAGATGAAGAAACAAAAGCAGCAAGAAGATGACTACTCTGACAATTCTGATTCTGGGTACTTTAAGAATGGACCTAAGAAGGTTGAATCTGATATTTCTGTTCATGGGTTTTGCGGAATCGATGAATTCAAGAAGCATAAGGTGGAATTTGGGTCTAGATTTGAAGATGACTTCAGTCCTGAACTGGGGAAAAGATTAAGCAGGTTTAGGCGTATTAAAACAGAAGTAGGCAAGAATTTTGTTGAGGAAGATGGATATGATGAAACTGATACAGCTCGGCTGAAGTATAATTCAAGAAAGAGAGACAAGAACAATCCTGAATTGCTTAGCAACATCGCTTCGAACACAGGCAAATGCCCAACTACTGGTGCAAATAGAATCAGGCATAAAAGGACTAATGGTTGCAATGACTCGCTATATGGAAGTGGTGAGAATAGCATTGATGCAGACTGTGCCCCCAGTCCACTGGCTACTCCCAGTAAGAAGATCCATTCCAGCAATGGAAAAAACCCAACTGTGCAGAATTTATCGGGCAATGCAGAGAAAAAATTAACCTCAAGAAAAGGCAAAGTACATGAGTGTCCATTTTGCTTTAAGGTTTTCAAGTCAGGTCAAGCTTTAGGTGGTCACAAAAGGTCCCATTTTGTTGGAGGTGCAGAGGATAGAACTGTGGTGATCAATCAAGAAGTTCCTGATATGTCAATGCCTGCACTAATTGATCTCAATCTTCCTGCTCCAATGGAAGAAGATGCAAATGGGTATTATATACCATCATGGTAAAAGAAAAGCAAAAACTTGAGCATCTACAATGGAGTTAAAGTCTGCTTTGCAGTGGCAAGATCTTTGTTTGGTCCTGGTGTTTGATGATGAAGATGCCAGTTATGCTTAGAGTGTACAGGAAGAAGGTTGGAGAATGTTTTTGGTTCTTTTGCTTCAGATTTAAGGATGTCTTATTCTTACAGAAGGTAACTGTTCCATTTGTTGCTTATGAAAATGTAAGAAGCATCAACATTTTTTTTCTTTGTTTTTTGCTTTAAAGTTTATGGGCCCTTTTGCTTTGGTGAACATAGGTGACAATATTTTAAATTCCAAGTTTATATTTATTCATTTATTGTCCACACTGTTAATCTTCCATGAATTCTATGGTCAATGCATGATATACCCTTTAACTCAAGTTAAAAGATTTAATTTTGAAGCCACTACTTGCGTGATCTTTTTTGGCAGCAAATGAAATTCAAGTACTAATAGTGTCTCCAACTAAGTTATTGTTGAATTGTCTGCACTGTTGTTAGTGTTATGCTTCCTAAAAGATTCACGGACCACCTGCTTTGCTTTATGGATTGTGGAGAAGTTTTTAAGGAAAAAAAAATAAAGAAAAGTACCATTCTAAATATTGGGTGAGAAGTTTCCTTTTCAATGTACAAAACTTATAATATAATCACTGTTTCTTCACACTCCCAACACTACAACACATCTGTTTTGTTTTCTACTACTCAAAATTATCTTTCCTTGCATTCAACTCCAAACAAACATCTCTTGGAAAGGTACATTTAATGTGAACTGAATTAAATTTGTGTATAATATCTTTCTTTATAATATATTCCAATGCATCCTCCAAAAGATGTGTCTTTAAAGTGCCTATTATGGTTAGCCATTTGTTCCAAATGGACCCATTTATTTGTGTACATATAAGTTTTTAAAAAGAAGTACACTATTTTTAGCACACCAAGTATAGTGCAATGTATATATAATTCATTGTCAGTCTTTAGCTTGGAAGGGAGGCTGCACCATGCCTTCAAAACGCAAAATGAAGGCGTATAAAAGACCCAAAACGGGTGGAAAGTTGGGTAATCAGAGAGTAAATATCCTTTTTTAAGGCATAAAAATGTTATGAGTTCAAAATTTCATGATATTTAGATGGTGAAATTCTCTTGCTATATTAAAAAAGAGGCTCAAAAACGGAGTTAAGGAACTAGTTTTTTTTTTAAAAAAAAGGGTGTTGTCAAACAAGAAATTTTGTTGCTTTTCCATTATTTTGCTCTACCACTCAATTAGGGACCCTTTGCCCTGGCCTTGACATTGAAAGGCGAATATGTATGTTGGGGAGGTGGTTGGGCTACAGGCTACTCTTGAGTTTTAAGATTGGATTCAAAAAATGATTGGTTTTTGTCGAAAGAGGATCATTAGGAATCAAAAAGATCGATTCACTTTTTTCAACTATCTCAAGTAATTTGGTTTGACATTAATGATTCAAATTCACAAAAAAATTTGCATGGATTAAAACCAAAATCACTCATTTCACGGTGCATAAACTATTTAATATGTGTCTTCTTTTTTTACTAAATCACAAAAAGAATGGAGAAGAGGTGAATGGTGGGATTCAAACCTTACTCTAGTACAAAGATTAGCTGATTGGCACATACCACTGGTACAAATGTATACTCATATAACAAAACCATCTTCCTCAGCATACCAATTTCACTTAAGAGTAACGTCTTCTAGAGATACATGAAAATCTACCCTTGGTTTGTTTATATCTTAACTTTCTAAATTCCATTTTTGGTATGTTTGTATCTTTGAAGTCTTAAACAACCCATTTCTAAATACTTTAGCCTATATATTTTAGATAGTTTTGGTCTTAGCAACCCATTTTTAACAATTATTGTGAACTTTTTTAGCACCCAAGTTCTAATGTGTCCTCGAATCCCATGCGCATTTGCAAAGGGTGAAGAGGGTATGGAAATTCCCTTCTTAAAGTTGTGGGAGTGGTCAGTATTTTGACAAAAGACAATGTTGCTGATGTGCGATAGAAAGGACCACCTTAAAGTTTTGTCAAAGTCCATACATTTATTAGCTAAAAGCTTTGCATCAGAGTTGTAAATTATATTAATCAACAACTACTTGAGCACAATTACCACTCTATGCTTATAACTTGAATCATTGGCCCCTATGCTCTCTATTTCTCAGCTGCCATCATTTAATCCATGGTAAAAATAGTAGCTAATGATTCACTTGTTCTTAACTCTTATAACTCCCTCTATCCTAAAACTATAAATTTATTTTAGTTTCAACACAAACTAACAAAGTATAGTTAATATAATTGAAATATAGTGTTTTTTAAATATATCTTTCAACTAGTATTAGATAATTTATTATTTTATTAAATTCGAATTTATTTGTCATAAAATCATTTTATTACATTAAATAGAGCATAGATATATAAAATAATTGATAAGCAATAAGGTGTAATGCATTGAACCAATTGTCAAATACCAAGTATAAATGCATGATCCTAAATAATGTGAAATGCTGGAAAAGGAGGGACTTCCATGAAGTTGACTTCAACTAGACTAGAAATTGGTATTTAACAATGTATTGCAACTAGAATAGTGTGGCTTCTTCCCAAGTTGCATTCTATAATCAAATGAGTTAGGTGCAATGCAATAGTCTAATAATAAATATATTTTCAGGGATGGATGAAAAAGTAGAGGCAAATGTATTGTAGAGTATATTTAAGAGAATTAACTCAGTTGATAAGGAAAGCATTTTTTTCATATGAAAAACGATTTTATTTTAATTGGAAGTGCCCAACAAATATTTTTAGTATACATATTATATTATTTTTTGGATAATGATATATGTCTCTTTAAAACACATGAATAATGTTGTCTCTCACCAAAATTTTTCTTTTAAAAATTACTTGTTTGCCTCATTAGAAGGGGGGACATTTGAATGAGTGATGGACAATTTAGAGTTTTTCAAGTTGAGAAACGGAACTATTCATATCTCTCCGAGAGACATCAATCATTATCCTTATTTTTTTTATAATTACTGTGATATTTGATATTTAAAGGGTTCAACTAATTCAAAATAATTTAAATGGATTTTATAATAAAGAAAAATTCTCTTAGCATCTGTTTTGTATTTTTTTTTTTTCATTTATAAGATTAAGACTTGAAATGTTATAAAAATTTATGCCAACACTAACAAATGTTGGTGTATGCATTATATTATTAATATTAAGTGACGATAATATATATGTTGATCAAACATCAAAACCATAAAACAAAACAAATTCAAACTTTTTAGCAAGGTTTTACATGAAGTTGTGTTCAATTCTTGAGAAGAATACATGGGCCTCTAATCCGTTTCCAAATGGGTTTCCCCCTCAGGGATTGTACGATGACTAGCCATCTAACCTTTGGAAATTTATATAAAGCTTTATCCGCAAATGGTGGACCTTTAGTGGACCAATTGAACTAGTTAAAGAGTGACATCTTGGAGAGGTGCAACAAAAGATTTTCGTCTTATCTAATGGAAAAGATTTTTGGTTTTTGCAAGAAAAACCAAAGTAACTTCATTGTCAACACTCAACAGATAGATTGTATCGCACTAGCAGGCCTTAGTTGACCAAATGGCATTAAACTTCACTTTAAATATGAGTCTTTTGAGTTCATATCCGGCTTTTTTTTTTTTTCTACAAATAAAAACTAACATATGTTTTCTAATAACAAAAATTAACACAGTAACACTATCTCAATTTAAAAAAACATACAAATTATATAAAAGATCAAATTACATTTTCTTTTCTAAGATTTGACCTAATTAACACTTACTTTTTTCTTATTTGAAAATCAAACTTTTATCTCCCTCAACTTTTATTTCGTTAACATTTAAGAACTTCTGTTAGGGTTAGACTATTTTTTTCCATTAAGTGCTATCTAAAATGACTACAATGCCCTTACAAACAATAAAATCTATAATTAACTATAAAATACTAGTGAAATGATTTTTTTTATGAACCATATCATTAATAAGTGAAAAATATATATATTTAATATTATTAAATATAAAAAATTAAAATATTTTAGTGTTTTATATTTAATTATGGTAAAAATACTATTTAAAAAGATATTTTAATCTTTTTATATAACACTTAACAGAAAATTTGGTCTAACCCTAACGGAAGTATTTCTTAAATGTTAACCAAATAAGAACTGAAGAAGGTAAAAATTTAAAAACAAGAGACATGTATGTATACATTAAGTAAAACTTTAGTAAAAAAAATGTACTTTGCTTTATATAAAATAAAGATATACATACATATACATATATATATATATATATATATATATATATATATATAAAGATGTTGAATAATCAAACAGTACGGCACTTTTTAAGACATTAATAGGTAAATCGTTCAATCTTTACTTCTTCTTCTTAAAATAAAAAAATAAATTGCTATTTTTTTTTGGATAAGGCTTATATTTTATGACTGATACGTGATCCAGTATCATCGAGACGGTAAGGGGAGCAGTTAGTATAACAATTAATTGTTAGAAGTTAGTATATTTTGAAAATTATTTTTGTGAGTCACCAGTAAAGTGAAATCTCACATATTTAGTGTGGAGAGATAAATTGAACCTAAAAATAAAGGCTCTTACCATTTGAGTTAGTTCTCAAGTGTAATTGCTATTTAAATCATTGAACATAAAGAAAATGAATTATATTTTTAAACAGGAAAAATATTCAAATTTTATGTGAACCGACATTCTTATAAATGCACAATAAAGCTATTTTCTATATTCATGAGTAATATATAGTCAAGAATTGCTAAAATTTGGAGAGATAAATTTTTTGTTACCATCCACATCCTTCAATTTCTTATTATTTCTATTTGATTTTTTTTTTCTTATCCACTTCGTCAAATCATGCATTAAATGCTGTGTAGCAGTATGAGTAGGAGTAGTAGAGTGGTGGCAACAAGTAACAACGTTGTGAAATGATGGTTGGACCGATTGAGCATTTAGATTTTAGAGCAATAAACATGTCCTGTCACAATCGAAGAGATTGAACCACATTCTAGTCTATTATATTGAAATTGAAAGCACTTGCTTGTGGTTGTGGTGCAGAATTAGGAGCTCTCAAAAGGAGGGCCATTTTTTATTTTCTGCTCCCATTTTCAGTGTATATATATATATATATATACTCTTAGCTCTAAAGTCTAAAGGCCGTTGAAATATTAATTCATAAAACAGCACCATTCAAGCCTTAATTATGAAGCATTTTTGTTCATAAATATTATATGCCCACTTTATGCTTATTTTTTTTTTTAAAGGTTTCACTACGTACTTTTACATCAAGATTTTAAATTAAAAACATTATTTGACATGTTTTTTTTTTTTTGGTCCAGAGGGGATAGGCTTCGAATCCCTCCTCTTTGGATGTCCATCCCGACCTGGAACCAACCAATCCTAGACGGATGGATTTATTTGACATGCTTTAGGTATATATCTTTTGTTAATAAATAAATTGTCACTGTGAGTGCTTATATTGTGATAAAATATTAGATATTATTTTTTAAAAAAAATTTTTGGACAAAGACAAAAAAAAAAAAAAACTATACTTTAAGACTTATCATATATTTTTATTCATTTTAAAATTTAATTTGCAATTATGATATTAATTTTCATTTAAATCTGTTGTCAAATTAAACTCAACTTTTTTTTTGCTCAATTGAATAATGTACACTAGATTTTAAGAATTTGTAACAACTTTTTTTTCTTCTATGGTTATTTTTTTTTCTTATCATACCTCGTTATTTTGATAAAAATCAGTGGTAAAATTAGAAATTGTTATTTTTGGACATTTTATTCAATTCAGTGCCATATTATTTAGTTGAAAATTTAATTTAATGTAGCTGAAAGTAAATCAAAACCAATAAAATACAAAATACCAAACCTTTCTAGAAACAAGGCCTGTTTTTGGGTACTTCCGAAATTTTTATTCCAACTTTTTTAATCTTGCATAAGAGAGTTTACATAATTCAATAGTAACTTATAATTGCAATTGACAAATCAAAGTAAGTGAAACATATAAGTTAGCCATATGAACTAATACCTTGGTTGGTTGGTGGTAATGGAATGAAATGTAATGAGTAAAATAATGGAATTGAGAATAAATAAAATGTATTTATCATTCTATTATCATGGTTGGTTACATGAGCTTTAAAACAAATGTAATGTAATAAGTATTACATTTTTATACTTGGTTATACTATTTTCATGTAATGTAATGTAATGAATTTTTTAAAAATATTTTATCAATGATAATCTTAAAAAAAAATGTTTACATTACAATGGTCACATGAAAAAGAAAAAAAAAAAAAAGAAAGATGGAAAAAAATAAATAAAAAAAGATAAAAAAAAAAGAGATGAACAAATAAAGAAAAAATAGAAAAAGAAAAAAATAGTATAAAAAAAAGAAGAAAAAAAAAAAAGATGAACAATAAAAAATAAAAATAAAGAATGTATTGTAATGAGAAATAAATTTTTTTTTTTATGGAATGTCAAATACAACTTTAAAAGTAATGGGAATTTTTTCTGCCATGTATATTATGCTAGAATAAAAAAAATTCATCTACCAAGTACGGTAATGAACTATAAAATGTAATGGACATTCCATTACAAGGTTCATTACCTCCAACTAAGTAAAGTCTAAAAAACGTAAGGTAAATTAAAACATGATGTTGGTTTCAAATGTATACCAGATTCACATGTTAATGAGAAGATATATTAATCCGTAATTAATTAAACATGAAACACTTTATTAAAATCAAATCTAATAATATTGAAGTTATAGATGTGAAAGTAAATCGTGCAGCGGGTGATGTCATGGCCGTTACATTAATCTTTTATCTTTTCTAAAATGTATGTTTCTTGTTTTTTTATAAGTGATACGATATTATCGGGACGAAAAGATGAACAGTTAGATGTTAGTTGTTAAAAGTTGATATATTTTGAAAACTATTTTTATAAGGCACTACTATAAAGTAAAATTTCACATGTCTTAAAGTAAAAAAAAAAATTGAACTCAAGACCTCTATTTCACAAAAATAAAAACTCTTACCACTTGATTTAGATTTCAAATGTATTTATGTTTTTTATTCAGTTGCTCCTATTTCCTAGTAGAAAATGAGGTTTTCACTATTTTTTTTTTTCCCTTTCTATCACATTATTATCGTTCATAAAGGAAGAAAATAACTATTTTCTTATGTTTTCCTTTCACATTTACTTTCACTTCTCTATATTTATCCTTCCCTTGGCATTTATTAAAACTGAATCAGCCTTCAAGAAAAGGGAAGAAAGCAAAGAAAAAAGTAAAGGTAAAAGGGAGTACACCATCAAAAGAAACAGAAGCCAAAAAAAGAGGTCAAGATTCAAGAAAAGGTTAAATAAAAAAATTAAAAACAAAGGCAGAGAGTAAAAAGCACTGTCGGTTGACTCTCAAGCAACATCGAAATCCACGCAACTGAACCACCACCAACAAATGGCCCAGTTCGCAGTGTCTTTCTTTATCTTTACACCACACTCACTACTCCACTTTCATGTGCTTAAAAATATTTTACAGTCACGTACCTGCCACGAAGAACTTGAAAATAGAGACGAATCACAACTACCCAAAAAGCTAAGAGAAAGAGGGAAAAAAAAAAAGAATGATTAATGAATCAAAGTAAAAATTTTTGTTTCAGAATTAAAGGATTCATTTCATCAACTTTACATAGTACGTACAGACCTCTTTAGGGTTCTAAATTTGAAGCTAACTGGCTAAATGAGTGCATGCAGAATGAGATCAAATTAATAAATTTCAGCGGTGAAAGCTACGTTACAATATTTACACATACAGCAACTCATCATCAAAATGTAAGTTTAAAATAGAAATCATTCCGATAAGAGCCAATCAATGTGAGCAATACCTGTCATACACGCACATATATATAGGCATCAATGTGAGTGATACAGTCACTTAGTGTGAAGAAACAAAGACAAGCTTTTTAGGAGGATCAACTCACTTTGAGCTTGAAAATTTTGGCTTCATCCTTTCGTTCTCTGCACCATACATGTATATATTTAGATCGCTACTTCAATTCATAGCCTGTCAATTCATAATAATGGGAAGACCAGGTTAAACAAGATTGTTTTTTTTTTTTTCCTAACGTAGCTTTTCTAAACAGCAAGAATAATAGAACACATTAACCTCAACAATATGCCTAAAGGTTTAAAGAATACAAAGTAAAAAAGAAAGGAGCTCTGCACAAATGATTTGTGCCTTGCTAGTTGCTATAAATATATGAGTGAGAGACAAATTAAAGGATTATATTCTATAAAGCAGGCACCTTTGGAAAGATTTTGCCTCCTCAGGAAGCACAAAAAGTAATTATTAATCTTTTCGGTCACCGTTTTTTGGTATCCTTCTTTACACATACGCCACACGGGATGTGTATGTATATATATGTATGCTGGTCCACCCAGATATGAAATTTGAAATATATATATAATGTTAACCCGACTATTGCAATCATAGCACCAAATAATGCATCTAGGTTACAAGAACGCACGTTACTGCCACATGGAAGAAAGTTCAAACAAAAGTTCATTTTTCTTAGTCCTGAATAAGTGCAAAGCAACAAGGTATAAGAGCAGGCACATAGAGTGACAAATTGTGGTGGAGGACTTTATATTATGTTGGCTAATGTGAGCCCTTCCTTGCAAGTTCTTATTCTAAACGTTTATTATAAGTTTATAACTATCTTCAATTCAACCTTAAAGAAAAATGGTGTTTAATGCTATGTTTGGATATATATATATATAGATGATGGTGGGAAAGAAACTAGCATAGCCAAATATAACAGCCTAAAGACACATGCTGACATGCTTCACTAATTTATAATGATATATATATATATATATATATATATATATATAACAGTGCATAATTTTAATCATATTAATTAGGAGATTAGAAAATTTAAATAAAGACATAAAGCATAATGGTTTATAAGTTAAGTCCGTTTCATTTTGGATTTGGGAACATTCCAGTGGTCATTAATCTTTTTCTTCATATTGCTTCCAACCACATCCTTTCCACAAGAGAGCCCTTTAAGGACTTAGAAGGCATAAAATAATTATAGTGAAAATTATCAAAAAGATAGGGTACCACTAGCAATAACTCTCAAGCAACAGTAGTAGATAAGTTTAGACTCATTAAGAACAATTTGATGCTAGCAATGATACATGGCCACAAGCAAACGAGGGCATGGTACATATTATAAGTAGCACACTGGCCTACCGTATTCACTACCCATTAACTGTTCCCCATAAGTCACATCAGCTAAGTGATACGTGTGGTTTCCAACAGATAATATCTTGCTGCTTAATCTAAGAACTATTCGCTTGTCCACAAATGTAGAAGCTGAAACTAGATAATAGTGTACCGGTATGTAAGGCCAGGCTTTCTCTTTTTCTTTTGACCTCATCAAAGGTCATCAAGAGCTGGAACTAACTGTTGCTACTTGCTACAAGTGTCTGAAACTTTTTTTAAATCAAAATTTTGATGTGTAAAATGTGTAAATGAACAAAAATAATTCATACATCTAGGAAGAAAAAGAAGATGAAAATAATTTTAACACGCATACTCATTGTCTCACATTTGAAAAAGTGATTTAGGGCAAGGCACTTGAAAAATTATGAACATAATTGAAAAATGTAAATTTGATAGAGGTTAATTCAAAAATCCCAGTGCAGATATAAAGTAAACATCCCTGATTAAAAGTATGTATTAAAAAAAAAAGCTTAAATAAAAAAAAATTGAAGCAATAAGCTTCAAATTATTAGTATTGAATTATTAACTATTTGGTCTCAAATTTGAAGCCCAATTGAAGCCAACTAAAGAAAAAAAAAATTTAAGAATCTAAAAAGATCCTCACAATTAGTGAAATTTTGTACTGGTGAATAATGATGGCAAGATTTAGTGTAGTTTTAGTCTATTGTGCTGATCATTATTTATTTATTTTGATTTGCTGATTGTATTGGTTTACTTTTGATAAAATTCCAATTTGGCTGATCTAATTATGTCAAGGTTTAGTGTCTTTTAGTTCAATGTAGTTTATGTACTCAATTCAAGTTAAAACTATTTATACTGTAATTTATATATATATAATTGGACAAATTTGTGCTCTTGATATAATTTTCTCTATCACACACATATCTATTGGATTGGAAATGCATGCAAATTTTACGAATTTCAAAGAATCATTTTCAATAATTCAAATTAGTTAAGGGAAGCAATGTGTACCAATTCTGCCTCATCTGCTACGCATTCCAGGAGGCACAATATCCCCAAGCAGTCCTTCATCTACTTGGGGCTGTGGATTTGGCTGACGTACTGTACCGGGTTCAGCTGTTTGAGCTGGTGATCGAGCAATTGTTGGAGGATTTTCTTGATGTAACTGAATTCCAGGATAATAAAATTGTGACACCGGGGATGTCAAGTGGTTAACAAATGTTGCTTCATGAGTACTAATGATTCCACCTCGGGGAAAACCAACAGTGTGGTGACAATGCTGGCCTTCATATGTTGTAATCACAATGGTCGGATCTTCAGAAGATCGTTCAACCCTCTTCTTCACAGTGCATTTGCTATTTGTGCAACGATAATAGCTCCTGAAATCAAGTAAAATCTGCTCAGAAAAATATTTATTCTGGTACACAACTTTCTATGCAAAAGCCACCATTTGCAAATAAAAAATTTTAAATGATTCTTAAAAACTTTGTATTCATTAATTCCCCGTGTATTATACATGTAGAATAAATGAATGACAAATAGAAGTAATTATAATTAAATAAATTGTCCATACTCAGAATGCAAAATACTAAAAATACTTTATCACTCATCAAATAATTAAGTGCAATATACATGGAGTAGCCTTGTTCTTTTTAGCCTCAACACATTTTTGCTGTTTTGGAAGCAAACTAAAGAAGAATATTAATTAGGCAAGAAAAGGCAATAACAAAAGAAAAAAAATATATACTTTTTATGAAAGGTAGAGTTAAATTCTTGTTCTAAGTTAGAGTACCTTTAATCAAATATATTTGATTTTTATATGTTCATAAAAAAAATAGACCTATTTTGTTGCATTTTTTTGTTGGTAAAATAAAAGCTTCAATAAACCATTGAATGAGAAAAGAAAGAACATAAAAGCAAGTAGATGAGATTTGATAGAATTTGAGTTATATCTAGAATGAGAGGCATCATTAATTAATATCAGTAACTGCTTAGAGTGTAATCAATTGAATGCATTGTGGCAATACATAAAAAAAACATTGAATATTGGAAACCATAGAGAAACCCTTGCATGAGGACGTGTCATGAAATAAATGGAAACAAAAAAAATAAATTAAAGCATGTAAGTGAGGTTTTTACTTTTTAAGCCTAAGTAAAATGCATTTTGGGACAGAGAAATGAATCATAATATATAGTAGGGAATCAACAAGAGTAGATCATTAGCAGACCTGGGAAATGGGCTGTTTTTAACTGCTTTCTGCCCATATTTGCGCCATCGGTAGCCATCCTCAAGATGATCAACTTCACTTTTTGTCATAAACGCAAATCGTGGTTGCCGGATTCTTTTCTGCCCCTTCTTTCTACCCTTACTCCTACAAGAAAGGTTTTGTGAACAATAAAAAACACCTACTAAACGTACATTGACTAACAACATTTTGCACAATTACTACAGTCTTGAAAATTAATATTTCTCAAATACATATAAAATTTTAAGATATGGCATTGAGCTAATGCATAATCATAAAAAAAGAGTGAAAAAAATTCTATATTAGGTAAAAACATGCCAAATCCACATGAATAAGTTCATGCGTAAGAAACAAAAGAATCAAAAAGAAAAGAAAAAAAACTGAAAATAACAAATGGGAAACCGGTGAAGCATTGTGTCGAGCAACTTGCAGACAAGTATCGCATTCGAAATCATTATAATCTTAAAACGCACTACCAAAATTATAAAAGGGAGATGAATATAGAACATAAAAACAAAACAATCATAACCGAATATCTCCATGTGAGTACCAAAAAAATTTCTAGTATCAAAAATTTTTTTTTCCTGCTCTATATATTCCAGCGCTAAAAATCTTTTCTAAATATATATATATTCCTGTGTTAGAGCACGCCATTCCCGCCGCAATAACGGCGGTGCTGGAGGGCTCTTCAATTATTCATTTTTTTTAAAAGAACAAAATGGTCCTTTTGTTTCCGAAAATTCTCTAATCTAGCCCCATTTTTTCTGTTAATTTACGAAACTACCTCTCCTCCGCCTCCCTCAACTTGCATGATTTTTTTTTGACAGTTTCTAGAACGTACGGACGCGCAAATTGCACTCTCTCTCCGAACACAAACAGAAAGAACTATGGCAGTGCTGCGACTGCAATTGGATTTCTGTTGTTTTTTAAGCGCAAAAAAACTTTGAATTTCGAGCTAATTATAATACTTTTGTATCCACCACTACTACTCACGGATTCTCAGGCGGTTTCCCGCCGGAACTCGTTGATTTTTCAGGCGGATCCTCGCTGGAGCTCGACGATATTGACGGATTCGAAGTCGACGCATCTCCTCCTCCTACTCCACCGCTTCCAGCGACAGCCGTACCAGTATCAGTGACAGCACCATCACCAGTAGCTCCTCCTCCTCCACCGGTAGTGGTTTCCGATCCTTGCAACGCGCTGCTGCTGCTACTCTCAGGTGCAAACCTAAGGTTTCCCGCCAAATCGGGAGGTACGATTGGGTCAAGTTCACCGAACCGGTGATGATGAAGATTCCATCCGAATTCGCTGAGTATACTGCTCTCTCTATCGGTTGTAAAGAAGTAATTGACGGTATCAGAGTCAGGTCCCAGCGTGGACCAGGCAGAGTCGAAATAATTATCAGTTCCTCCTCCTCCTCCTCCTCCTCCTGGATCGGGACTTCGCTTACCGTCGCCATCATCCATGAAACTGACAGAGATCTAGCTACTTGAAATTATTATATCAGAATACGAGAGGTTAAAGCATCAAAAAGAAAGGAATTACCACAGAGAGAGGAAAAAAAAAAGAGCAGTTAGGGTTTTTGAGGTGTGATGAGTGAAGAAGCTAAGCTCGTTGTTAGTGTTGTGTTGGAAAGGACGCGTAATTTTTGAAACTTTTTTTTTTCTTTTGAGTAAGGGAAATTTTTTTTTTTTTTGAAAGGTGTTTCTTCAATACATACGTACGGAGAAAATAAGTGTTATGATAATTCTGTGTATATGAATCCAGCTGACTCGATTTCTGATTAGTAGAGGTTTTATATTACATGAATATTTTTTTGATTTTTTTTTAATAAAGTAAAGAGATAATATATAAGTTAGAAGAGTGAATTATGTACGAGTAAAGGCAAGTGTCCTCCGCGTGATGAAAATATTCATTTTAACCTTTTGAATTTGACAGTACTTTCTATAAAATGGGAAGACTTTTTTGTAATTTTATAAAAAAATTTTTGTCGTATTTCACTGCACGTTAACACGCGGCGAAATATGTATCACCGTTTATTATATGGGTAATAATACATGTCTCTTAAAGAGACATAAATAGTAACATTTCTCAACAAATAAAGATAAAATTTAGTGAGAGACAATTACTTATTTGTCCATTAGCAGGGGACATTTGAAATGAGTGAAGGTTAATTTGGGAATTTCACTATTAGAGAGACAATACTATTCATGTCTCTCTAAGAGACACCAATCTTTTTCCTTATTATATATATCAACCAAAGAAAAGCACTGCAGAGCCTGGTGATATTGAAAGGAGGGAAGGAGGAGAAGCGAGACCGAAAGGAGCCGGGGCCACTGAGGGCATGAAAAAATAGTATAAATACTTTTAATTTGATTCTCTTTTGAACTTGTAATCGATAAGACAAATTTAGCCGGAAG
>CATIWO010513744.1:0-11634 GCA_949673435.1 Macaranga tanarius
TTGAAATTAATATTTAACAAATTAATAATAACTATATATATTATTGTTGCATTATATTAAATATATTATATCTAATAAATAATATTATCTTCCTTATAAATTTTATGTCTAAGTTTTATTTTAATATTTATACTTTAATAATTTTACATTTTAAACATATAAAACAAAATGATTATAATTTGAACATATAATATAAGATGATTATAATAGTACAACTTTATAATATATCATTTAATATAAGATGATTATAATAGTACGATTTTATAATACATCAACTTATCAATAATTGATTATCAACAATTCAACATTATAATTTATAATATATCATAAAAAAATTAAAATAATAACTATTTGTAAAATTTTTGAAATATACATACTCACACAACACACACACATATATAAATATATATAGTAAATTATCGATTCTGGTTTCGGTTTTTCGGTTCGGAGCAGTTCAGTTTAGTTTAGTTCGGTTCTCGATTCGGAGAACTCATTATCTCCAGACCCGCCCCAATAAAAATTTTCGGGACAGTTCGGTTCGGAGAAAGTCAAACGGTCAACAGATATTTTCGGTTCTGGAGATTTTCAGTTCGGTTTTTCGGGACAGTTCGGATTTTTCGCGACCCGCGCTTAGCCCTAATTTTAACAATGCAATCGCCACTTTTCAGATCAACAGGGATTCTTAAAAGTTGTGCTCCCTTGGTTCCAGAAACCTCTTCAACATTAGGAATTTTCTTACAACTTCCTGCATAACAAAATTAGTAATGAATAAACAATATGATGTTGCCTGTAAAAATTTACATATAATATGCAGAAGTTATATTTACGATTCATCAGTAAATTCTCAAGATAATAGAGATGGATTTGTATATCAAATAAGGAATTTCAAGGCATTAGACTAAATTTGGTTCTTCAACTTCCACACTTATCTGGTTTAGCTTATAAGAACTTTCAAGTAATTAGACTAATTAATTTATTTTTCTACTTTCAATTGAGTCCTTGAAAATTCAAAAGCAATTTGCAATTCATGAGAATTTAGGAAAGGCACTTTTAAAAACCATAATTATTTTTATCTCAAGTTAAAGCCAGGAATATAGCATATAACCATATCAAAGATTAAAAACTATAGCTAAAAGAAAACCTCCGCAAGAGCAGAAAGAAAAGTGAAAGAAAAAACTAAGGGAAGGGGAAGAAGTTTAACAATAGGAATTCAAACCAATTCTCAGGGGCAGAAGTAGCTTTTACGGGTGAAGGGAGCCACGAAGTTTTTTGAAAGACCTCCAAACTTTATGGAAAAAAAAGAAAACTTATTCACTAAAATTTAATTAAAAATTTTAATTATAGGTGAACCTAAATGAAAAAATTAATATTTATGAAAAAGTCAACCAAAAAAGTTATAAAAATACAAAATTTAAATTTAAAAAAATTATAGAATATATTTTTATCATAGTGTTTTTTTAATCATAATTTTCTTTTTTATCATAATATCTTATTTTAAAAAATATAATTTTTCTTGAAAAACACTTATATAATTCAAAATATTGTGAAAAATAATAATATTATTATATTTTGTATTTGTTTGTTTACTTATTTTTAAAATTTAAAATTGTTTTAAAAAGTATTAAAAAGCCCTAGAGGGGGAGGTGTGAATTGAGATTTTGATAATTTTAAAGAAGAATTAAGGAATTAAATAAAAATCAAAAAGGGATTAGAGTGATGAAAAATATTAAGATTAGGATTAAGGAAAAGAGAGTAATGCATGAATAATTTATAGAGTTTGAATATAACGATCCTACTCCTCTACCTAACTCACCCCAAGTTAAGATTTTGAACCACCCCCAATCTTATTAATAAGATTGATACAAGTGTTTTAAGGTTCATACTCAACTTTTACAACTTATATTTTTCTTGGCTTAACACTAACCAAAATCACAATATATTTTTGGGATAAGTATAAAAAAGTATCTTGCGGTTTAGCATTTTTTTTTAATTTTGGTCTTGTTTTTCTTTTGTGATACTTCAGTACCTTGTGACACCATTAATTATGATGTTGTGGATGCTAACATGGATGTTGACGTCAACATCCACGTTAGCATTTCATCATCCATGTCAGCACATTAGCATCTACGTCAATATGTCAGCATCTATGTCGCCATCCACATCAACACGTCTAATAGTGTTTGTGAGTTTGGCCTATATTTACTAACAGTAGACACCACAAGGTACTGAAGTGTCATAAAAAAAATTACAAGATCAAAAGTGAAAAAGCACTAAACCATAGGGTACGTTTTTATATTCTATAATTTTATTAATGGATCTGACATTTTATTGCTCACTATGTCACACTGCGTGATATGATATAGCTATAATTAATTCTCTACATGTGATAAATGGGTGATTTTAATTGAGATTGAAAGTAGACTCATATATGTAGGGTTTGTGTGAATTTGGTGATCATTGGATATGTGTATGATTCTTAAGAACATTATGATTATCATGGATAAAATATGCTAACAGCAGAGTATATAAGTTGGTTGTGTGTTTTCTTATATTTTGGTTATAGGGTAATGTCAAGAGATTTAGGGGCTTGTTTATGTGTATGTTTGATTTTATACTGAATGAATGATGAATATATATATATTCATCACGATGAATTATGAACAAATGATAGGCGAGCCAGAAGCCAGTGGAAGCGGAGCCCACTAGAGGAGACATTGCACTCTAAGTTGGGAAGCTTTTTAAGTAAATGGTTACTAATATAAGTATACCTTGAATTCTTTCTTTGTGTTACATTAATTACGTTTATGTGAATTGGTGATATTAATTGAGATTACCGTTGAGTTATGGTTATTCTTATTATTATTGTGAGATGACTTGAGATGGTTTTATATTACTTGGTGGAAGTAACATGGTGATGATTTGGTATGTGTGAACAAGATGGGAAATGATAGTTATGAGAATGATGTTGGAAATGTGTGTGTGTATGCGAAAGTGAGATATGAGTCGAGTGAAAATTGTGAATGTGAAAGTGAGATATGAGCCGGGCAGAAATTGGCAAGCCAATATAAGTGAATTGTGAATTGATGATATATGTGTATATATCATAAATGGTGAGGATGAGCCGGGTGGTTAATGTGAGAGGTTGAGATATGAATATGTTGAATATGGATGTGTGTTAATTTATATATATGCACACATATGAATGATTTATTTTTTAATAGCTCTTTATTGATTGATATTGAGTTATGGAGTGGTTTGATCCACTTGGAATTATGTGAATTTTGTTATCAGGTGATGAACACGGGCTGAGACACGGGCGTGTCTCAAGCCCTATGTTAGACATGACATGTCTTAGTTGAGACATAGGCATGTTCAAGGTAGTATATTTGTCTAGAGAGATACATGGGCAAAAACATGAGTGTGTTCTCGGCCGTATATGCATATTGGTTTTTGGGTAGTGAGATACACGGGCCAAGATATAGAAACACCTTTGGCCGTGTAAGTATGTGTAATTTTAGATAGAGAGGTACACGGGTCAAAACACGACAGTGTTTCAAACCGTATATCGATGGAGGATTTAGTCCAGAGAACTACATGGGAAGACACATGCCCACGTAGTCCAAATAATTAATTATCTTTGTTATTTCTTACTTAATTAGTTCTTGAGAAGGTAGAGTATGCTTATATTAGTTATTGCTTATTGAGTTGCAAGCTCATTCCTTTGCAAATGTTTTTCTTTTGAGGATATTGTAGAATATCCTGAGTTGCATTGTCTGTTGTCTTTAAGAATTGCTCAGGTGGGCCAGTGGCAAAAACTTCACTCACAAGTTTGATATTAGCGTTATGCATCTCAATCCATTGGCATGTTCATATCATTTTGTATTAGAGGGTTGTGTGAAAATTTATAATGTATTTGTAACTGAAGTACTTGATGTATATAAGTACTTAGTATTTATAAAGTTTAAATTTTAATCAAATTCTAGTATGGATTATGCTTTGTTTATGATTTCCAGTATGTTGATGTTAGGGGGCATCACATTCAGTGGTATCAGAGCGGGAATTAGATTTATGGGACATGGAAGCATATTGCATATACATTTCATGGCATGAGGTGTAGATTATGAGAAAATGGATGTGATTAATATGCATTTAAAAACACATATTATAGGATGGCAGAGCATAATGCACCTTGCACTGGCCCCGAAGAGTCCCCAGAGTCTGTGCATGGACATACAAATATACCTACATTGAATGAACAGGAGAGATCTCAGGCTCCATAAATGGTCGAGAATCCTTTTATGCGGGAGTTTGTGCAAATGATGAGAATGGTAAGGCAAACGGAAAGTACATTGGATGAGAACTTTGAGAAGATACAAAAATAAGGTGCCAATGTGTTCACAGGCACTATGGATCCAGCTGTGAGACCCGCAACACGTGGCCTCAAATAATCCTAAACTCATGTCCAAAAGAATTAAATTAAAATTCTATTCAAGGATACCCATACTTTCCATGCACCATCATAACTCAATATATATTACTATTATACATACATATAAGAAGTGAAGCAACCATATAATATATAGAGTAAATTGTTTCTAAAGTCTGCTGCAGGACACTGGTGCTCGCCAGTGGCTAGAAGCAGCTAGGGAGACTGGCGCTTGCCAGTCACTGGCACTCGCCAATGGCTGGTGGCAGCTCTCCCCTCCTCTGTCCCAAAACCTGCCCCTAATAGCATAGCACACACCAACACACATCATGAACAATATTTCACATATATATCTCATAAATGGTTCATCCAAATCATATACAAAAGATTTGATACAACATAACCATTTACATAAAACTCTATAAACCAATACTCATATGCATATACAACACCAATCTTTGCTAGAATGCACATCATATAGTGCAATCTCATTACAACCATATACATTAACTCCCTCAAATATTATACATATGTTTGCATATTATCAAACTTCATAACCCACCACTCATATGCATCATGCATAATACATCCTCAACACAAACACTACATGTAGTTCAAAAGTGCATAACATTAACACAAAATACGAATGATGCATGATGATGAGGATGGAAGTCGATATCACCAAGCACAACTCGAGTCCTCCGGAAGTCACAAGAAAATCAAGCGTCAAACACTTACTAACTATCTTTTGAAAAATAGTTGCAAACGGGGTGAACTTGCGATTGAATAAGCAATTACTAATATAACAATATATATATCACTTCTCAAGAACTAATTAAGTGATATATATATATATATATATATATATATATATATATATATATATATATATATATATAACAAGTATTTACTTGTTCAAGTTACACATATAACCATGCTTCCAATTCCAACAAATAACAATCACTTATAATTTAATTTCGTGACATATACCAATTCCACAAAACATATATTTCACATATACTCATGTAACCAAAGCTTATTCATTCATATTACAACATGTACCAAAATGTATACACCACATATACCGAACGTATATCAAATATATACTAAATATGTACACCACATATACCAACATATACAACTCATTATAGAGATCATATAAATCATGTACCTAAAAATATATACTAAATATATACCAAAGATATACTAGATTTAGCTTGCATTTAAAAGCATTCTTCACGTATATCACTTTACACATATCACAGCTTTGTAGAATAAAAATCATGTAAAGTAACATTCACATGTTTTCACATGAAACTAAATCTTATTCATTCACAACACCACATAATTTGGTTTCCAGCCGAAACCACCTGAGACTATCCGCTTGGCTCAGTCCTAGTCTCACAACCTAAAATATCCTCACATATAATTTCGGGTAGCTATTCGCCCGACTCAGCTTACCTATCTCACATTTCATCTTTTTCACATGTGACCACTACTAGAACTATTCATCCGGCTCAGTTCTAGATTTTACAATCAGTGGAGCTATACGCCCGTCTCAGTTCCACTATCACACATTTTCCTCATAAGTATGTAATCATGCCATATTCTCATACACAATCACATTTCAATATATATACTTCAAATCACAATACACAATTTTCCTCATTTATTCATAGCATAATAATTCTTTTATTCAATAAATCTTAAATTCATCATAATGTTCATATCTCATCACATATTCCAATCAATTCATTTATAGCAATATTATTGTCATTTCTAGAGAATCAATATATATATTCTTTATATTAGTATTCACTTACAACAATGCTTCAACTCCTTCAAAAGGAAATCTCCCCTAGTGACTAGAATCTCTAACATCCTTATCAATGCCTACACATAATCCATACATCAATTCCACTTAGCAAGTATGACTCTTGCATCCCATCTCAATAAAATACAACTAAATGTAACCCAATATTCTAGGTTCAATTTGTCCAAATAATTCACACACACATCTAAAAATCATGAAAATATTATTGAAGCTAGACCTATGAGTCTACTCTAAATTCCAATTGGAATTACTTAATTTGGACACGTGTGAAATTAATTATAGATTTTTGATACAACTCGGATAAAACTGGAAAAATAGAGTGATAGCATGAGCACGAAAATGTTCAGCCATGCCAGTTACCCTTAACAGCAAAATTAGATCTAGATCAAAATATAAAAATTATAGGGAACTCTCTGAAGTTTCCAGTACATTAAACCTTGCTTAAATCAGAGGTCTACAACTTAAGTTATACTCAAAACACTAAAACTAATGCATGCTGAAAATAGAATTTGAAATTCACATATCACAACCTAACATCAATCAACCAAAATAAATACAAGGCTTACCAAATATGATTCTCAAACAACTTTTAAACCTTTTTAAGGTCCCCAAAATGATTCTTAGATGTGTGGATAATTCATCAAAAATCTCTCCAAAGCTAGACAAGAGTTTCTCTTCTTCTTCCTCTCTAATAAAAATCTCTACACAACCTACATACACACAAACACATACAAGCCAATCAAAATATATCATTTACCCCACCAAAAGTCTCCCTTACTTTACTTATAATCATCACTTAATATAATAACAATAAAGACCCATATATATCACTTAACAACTAATAATAATAATAATATAATAATTGACATTTATCTCATAATAAAATAATAAATAAATATTACCCTACATCTCTACACCCCCTTACTAAACTTGAATTATTACTCAATAATTCTACAACTTTCTATTTAGATAAATAACTCCAAACTTACCTTGCAAATATACCCCTCTCTACCAACATCTACAAATCTACACTTAATATGGTCCACAACTCTACTCTATATAGCATGAAAATAATATGCATGAACAGCGTTTTAAAAATACGGGTGTTACAATTCTCCTCTCCTTATAAAAATTTCATCCTTGAAATTTGATAATTCATACATTACACAAAATATTTTGAACTCAATTCCTCTTAGCTTTATTGCATAAACTCTTGCCCCTTTTGTTTTCCTTGCATTCTTACTAAACACACTAGATGGAGAAACTCTATGTATTTTATAATTTATAAAATCATGGGTCCCAATTTTTTTAACAACGTATTTTCATACCCGACACTATCTTTCATCCTTTTCCATTTCTATTTTAGTGTCGTTTACAACCGAAATTTTCTTACAGGATTTGATATTCCACTCCCATGCAACAAAATTCTCACATTTTCTTCGTTGTTGGGTACTAATAAAGAGGTTTTAAATCTCATTTCATCTCTATAATCTCAAATTAATTCTTTCTAGATAGAAATATACTGCAATCTCTTAATTTTAATAACTGTTGAAAATAATTCCCCATACAACTGATACCTCCAAATCTTTAATACCTGAATAATAGTAGCTAACTTTAGTTCAGGTGTCGGATAATTCATCTCTTGAAGTTCCAACTGTCCAGATGTATAAGTTGTTATTCTCCCATTCGGTAGTAACATATACCCCAACTCTTATCTTGAGGCTTTAATATAAACCATATTACCATCATTCTCGGTCGATATTACAATATAAGAGCAGTAGTATATACTTCTTCTAACTTCTCAAAACTTCGTTGGCAAGCTCTAGTTCATTTTCTTCATAATTATGTGCCAAGAAAAACATTTTCTGCCGTTCCATTCTCATATTTGTTGACTTTAACATACTATTGTCCATAAAGCTATTCAAAAATATTTTTCATGTTCTTTTATGCTTGATAATTAAATGAAAGTGTTATCAATAAAGATAACCACAACTAATTCAAATACTGTCAAGGAGTCTTGTTCATTAATGACATAAACGCAACTGGTGTACCAATCAATCCAAACAACATAATTAGAAATTTATATCATCCATTTCTAGTTTTGAATATTATTTCAAAAATAAAATGTCCAATCATTTGAAATTGCCAAAATCTCGGTCTCAAGTCTATCTTCAAAAGCACTATAACATTCCTCAACTAATCAAGTAACCCTTTCATTTTTCAATCATGGATAATCATTCTCCATTGACATACTGCTTAATTACCTGCATCTTTTCCTCTTATAGGCTGAATCGATATCCCGTATGATGAATTATTCAGTCTGACAATCTGTCTTTTTCAATTCTTCTAATTTCATTAATATGTACAAAATAATCACTATTGATGCAGCCTTTAAAAAATTCTATTTTAATTATGCTCTTCGATATAGTAGTAATTCCGGTATTCCATCTCAAATGCATTAGGAAATTCCCTGATTATAAGTACATCCATTGTCTTTGAACTAATCTTCATCGATTCCTCAATATTGACTAAATAATTTTTATGCTCATTTCAAATCATATGAAAAGCAATTGGAGTTGAAACCAAGTAAACATGCACAGTTTTCATTTACCCATCATCAACATGTAACCACACACTATCATCTTCTTTGTTAAGCTAAATTAACATACCCTTATAATAGATGACTCACTCTATCAATTTGCCCTTTTTTAATTCTTTAACTCTATTAATATTATTATGTATGGTGCAATCAATTCTAAATACCACCCTTTGAAGTAATAAAGATTCAAAATCTACTTTTAAGAACAATCTCATAATTCTCTTTAGTCACAAATTAGAAAATTCTTTAATTACAAGTTCTCCCATTACCCTTGAATCAACTTCTGTTGAATCTAAATATCATCTAAAGAATCTTCTTACCCATCTTTGATCACAGGTGATATAATTACAACTGAAATCAAACTAGCATGCACAATCTCTCTTTTAATTACTGTCTCTATCTTTCTCTATTTTAAAATATCCTTATCTACCTTCTTCATATGCCAAATTGTAATAATTTTATAGTTTCATACTTAATCTGTTCTTGAAATAATACTAATATTCTTCCCAATTCAATGATTATTAAAGTTTATATATCAATCATACTATTTTACTATTTTAAAAATAAAATCTTCTCACTAAATTCATTGTCACAACATTCCAGCAGGCAGTGAAATGCATATACCATGTCCTTAATAATATAAGTGTGCTATATATATGCATATTCATGTAAATGGTCATATAAATTCAAAACCAAATGGTATCATAAGCAACATAATATGATGTACCTAGATTTCCATTAGATATGGGAAAAACTTCTGATTAAATGATAGTATATATTAGGTATGGGACCCCAACATTATCTCGAATGGATTCTTCCCCTATTGTTACGCATTTAAAACTGATGTTCTGTTCATAATTTATTGTTGCCCTTTCAACTGTTAAGTTTTCTAAATTCTTTATCACATGTTCTTCTCATTTATTAACTAATCTGTCTTACTTCCTACTTTTAAAACTACTTGATGGAAATCAGAACCTTTAGAGATTGCACTACTACTGATTTGAGTTGAAATAGCAAGTCCGCTAGTAATTTCTTCATCGACAATGTAGTTTCCACTAAATCTCCGTAAGTTAGGCATTTGATTTTCATTTTCTCTTTCTGATCTCTAAATTCATTTTTTTTCAAGTCTTCTTTGCTTCAATTCATCAGTTGTGACCTCTTCAAGTGCATACTATGATAATCTCTCAAATTATATCTCATAATCGGCCACAAATGAATCCTTTTACCTCAACTCTAAGAATTCAATCTTCTATTTGTCTACATATGCCTCTAAAATATATCTCTTTGTGAATATTTTTAAAAAGTCCATCCAAGTCATAATCATCGATACATTTTCATTATTTTGTATTATCTTCTACCAGCTTAGGACATCTTGCTCAAATAGTGATGTTTCATAACTAATTCTCTTTGTATCAGTACAATCAACTCAATCTAGAATTCTTTCTATATTTTGTAACCATTCCTATGTTATGACAGGATCGCTAACACCCGTGAAAACCTTTGCACCTTGCTTTATTATCTTTCATAGTTCTCATCATCATTTGATTAAATTTTTTATATACAAGAGCTTACAACTTGGGGAGGGGGAGGTTGTAAATGAAAAATTACTCAAACTCATGTAATGCATGCATAGGCACTTGCCTATGTACAATTTTAAACGACTTTTTCGGGCCAATAGGAGGTGCTTGGTGCTCTTCTATCCTAAGATATGCAATGCACATCGCTATATGTCATCTCTGACTCATGCATGATATGATATGAACACAACATGTTTCCATGTCGCGAGGGAATCTAATCCCTACTCTGATACCACTAAATATGAGACCCGCAACATGTGGCCTCAAGCAATCCCAAACTTATGTCTAAAAGAATTAAATTAAAATTCTATTTAAGGACACCCATACTTGCCATACACCATCATAACTCAATATATATTACTATTATACATACATATAAGAAGTGAAGCAACTATATAATATATAGAGTAAATTGTTTTTTTAAAAAAAGTATGCTACAGGACACTAGCACTCACCAGTCACTGGAGATTACCAGTGGCTAGAACCAGCTAGAGAGACTGGCGCTCGCTAGTCACTAGCGCTTGCCAGTGGCTGGAGGTAACTCTCCCCTCCTCTATCCCAAAACCTGCTTAAATGAACCCCTAATAGCATAACACACATCAACACACATTATGAATAATATTTCACACATATATCTCATAAATGGTTCATCCAAATCATATACAAAAGATTTAATACAATATAACCATTTATATGAAACTCCATAAACCAATACTCATATACATATGCAACACCAGTCTTTGCTAGAATGCATGTCACATAGTGCAATCTCATCACAACCATATACATGAACTCCTTCAAATATCATACATATATTTGTATATTCTCAAACTTCACAACCCACCACTCATATGCATCATACATAATACATCCTCAACACAAACACTACATGTAGTTCAAAAGTGCATAACATTAACACAAAATGCGAATGATGCATGATAATGAGGATGGAAGTCAATATCACCAAGCACACCTCAAGTCCTCCAAAAGTCATAAGCAAATCAAGCATCAAGCTCTTACTAACTATCTCCTGAAAAATAATTGCAAAGGGGGTGAACTTGCGACTCAATAAGCAATTACTAATATAACAATATATATCACTTCTCAAGAACTAATTAAGTGATATATATATATATATATATATATATATATATATATATATATATATATATATATATATATATATATATATATATAT